>JAWNNO010003489.1:0-10996 GCA_035044985.1 Lordiphosa fenestrarum
GGCCACGGACTCCACCACCTTGCCAAAGCATTGCTGCAAAATGGCCGAGCATAAGTGCGAGTAGTCCGCGGACATGGAAATGAATTTTAATTACAATTCCAAATTGAAACCAAAACAAAACCGCGTTGACATGCAGAGCCGTGTTGACGGAACAGCTGTTTTAACATCAGATCTGGCTTTTTTTTTAAAGTCCAATTGCGGGAAACACAAAAACAGCGGGTAATGTGAACTATAGCTGGTTTTTAAAATTCTCAATTCCACAATTTTTAAAAAGTAAATCGAACGCAATACCGCTTCGATTTGGGTTTGCTGTTTTCAATTCCGAATAAAATTGCTTACTTTTTACTTTTCGGAAATCGGCACTAGAGGCCCAATTAAGAGATCGATGGAACATACATATTTAACGGCATTACAATGCCAAACAATTTATAAACTGTAAAAAACCGACCCACAAGGATTCGAAATCCGGAAATGCAAGAAATTGGTCAGCCTTGGGATGTCATTGTCATCTCAGTAAAAAAAAAACAAGCAAGATATACAAGATACAAGATACGATATTGAACATGTTTTTGAAATTAATTGAAGCAGTATCAAACAACTCGACAATTATATTAAAATCGACGATTTTATTGAGAATTTTAAAAAAGAATCTGATTTTGTCAGCTTGTTTGCTCTTAAATTAACTCTGTAATTTTATAGGCTATTTACACTAGGAGTGCGTTATGCGTTAATAGCCAACATTCAGCTTTATTTGCATGGGAAAAAAGCTGATTGTTAGCTATTAACGCATAACGCACTCCCAGTGTAATTAGGTTATTACATTTCTGGCTAAAATACTAGACAATATCTGTTATAGCTTAGCTTGCCCGGTTATGTAAAAATACAACTCAAGCTATTAATGGTCTTTCTTTATATAAGAACGTCATTTTTTTTTTGCTACTGTAAAGTTGGCATCACTGATGCAGAGCGCAAATGTGTAGCGAGGCAGCTTAAGCTTTTGTCAGCTGTTTTCGTCTACGGGCACACTTTTCGTTCGTCTTCAGTGTGTGTGTGTGTGTGCGTGCCGTGTGGTGTTTGATAAAGTCAAACTTTAAATAATATTAATTTGGTGGGCTTTTACCAATGGCCACATGTTGCACCCAACGGCAAACTTCTTCAAAATCCAGGGGTGAAGCGCGCGGCCACTATCAGCAATACGCGCGTCCCTTCATTATACATAGTTCTCGTCCACAACAATTTCACGGCCAATTTTGGTTAGTCATAAAAAAAGCAAATCACTAGAATTCTTTCAGGTTAGTAATTGCATCAGATAACAACTTGTCTATTGGCTGTGATTTGATTGTTTTCTTTTTTTTTTATTATTTTAGAAAAATGTCCGACTCAGAGGCGGAGGCAGACAGTCAAGGAACTGGGCTTAGTGCGCTTGATGAGTTCCGTGAACATTGGCAGCGCGAACTCCGTGCAGCTTCATCAGAGGCCCACTTGGACAATGCCGCCAGTGAGGCAGATCGCTTACAAGCCCAGGCGGAGATTCTATACCGCACGGCTGTCAAACTAGAGCAGCGGGGCAAGGTGTATGACGCACTTCCCTTTTACCGCAAGGCCACACAGATCGTACCTGATATTGAGTTTAAGTTCTACGAGCAGCAGAAAAACGATGTCAACAAACAGTACCAAAACTTGGCCAATGATTTGGCCAAACAGCTGGATATGGGAAAGTCAGATGTGGCGTCCTCAGATGTGGAACCGATTGCTGATCTATATGAAAAGTTCCAGCGCGATCTGGGCCATGATGATGCTTACGGTGGCAAGCTGATGATAAGCAATCGTGATCCTGGTGTTTTAAGCACTGGCCTGCACATTTCTAACTTGCCGCCAGAGATATTGATGCGTATATTACGTTGGGTGGTATCGTCTCAGCTGGACTTAAGATCCCTGGAGCAGTGCGCGGCCGTGTGCAAAGGAATGTATGTTTACGCACGCGGAGAGGAGCTGTGGCGATTGGCCTGTGCCAAGTAAGTGGACAATTAAGTGCGAATGTACTTGATCGAGTTCTGTCTGTCTGTCAGGTAGTGGAAAGTGTAGGAAACGAGAGTAAACAAGAGATTTGTTTACCTTAGGACCTTCCTCACAGAAGTCGAAAACTTTTGAACTGAGCATACCATGCGAAGCCCAAGCGAAGGCACCTGTTTGGAGGAGGAACACAAACTAAACAGGTCATTGCTTTTGCTTTGTATGGTTCTCTCTTTAGGCTGCTTCTCCCGTCGAATCTTCGATGCCGATTCGATCATCAAATTCACCTAATAACCTCTTTTCCATTTTCTCCACAGAGTATGGGGCAACAATGTGGGCACACTGGATGCACAGGAGGAGCCAAATGATTCGAAAGTCTACTACTCCTGGCGCGACATGTTTATACGACGTGAACGTGTCCGTTTCAATGGCTGCTACATCAGCAAAACCACATATTTGCGCATGGGTGAGAACAGTTTCCAGGATCAGTTCTATCGACCCGTCCAGCTGGTTGAATACTATCGCTACATACGTTTCATGCCCGATGGCAAGGTACTAATGATGACCAGTGCCGATGAGCCGGCACAGGGTGTGACCAAGCTGAAGCATATGCAAAATATACGTCCGGATGTGTTGCGTGGACGTTATCGCCTGTTTGGGGATACCGCAACGCTAGTCTTACAAAAGAGTCAACCAAGAGGCCAGGGTTACATGCGTCAGCGACGTGGCAGCATTATGGACGAGGACGCGGCACAGTTTCTGATAGAGCTGCGCATCAAGCGTCATTGTGCTCAGCTAGTTTGGTCCAATTACACTCTGGTGCAGAAGCGAAACCAAGTGGACACCAGTTCAGAGTTTGATCTGACGGATGCCAAATATCCGCCCCTATGGTTCTCGCCGGTGAAGAGCTATCACTTGGATGCCGATGCACCTCTGTAGCCAAAGCTGGAAATAAAACAGTTTCTCTAAGGTGAAAACGGTGTTTTTTTTTTGTTTTGGTTTTTTGATCTAAGAGTGGAACAGAAACGAAACATTTGTAGCAACTATTCCGATTTGCTGTCTAAAAGCGTACAACGTTCTTAATAACTAGAGCATAAAATCCTCCTAGGACAAGTGAGAAGCTTAGCTTTTCCTGTTTCTTTCTCTAAGTTTTGAATGCAGTTTTTGGATTAAAATAGTACAAAGAGTAGACGTAGTGGCATTGTTGAATGCAGCTGAATGCAAATTGCTTGGAAAAGTGTGTG
Organism: Lordiphosa fenestrarum; assembly: GCA_035044985.1. Classification (NCBI taxonomy): domain Eukaryota; kingdom Metazoa; phylum Arthropoda; class Insecta; order Diptera; family Drosophilidae; genus Lordiphosa; species Lordiphosa fenestrarum. The sequence goes on from JAWNNO010003489.1 coordinate 3,258, forward strand.
TGTGTGGTCAAAGTTAAAGCCCAAAAGCAAACGCTAAGAAACCCACTCCTATTGCTATTGCAACTGAAACTTATGCCTCGGACTGCACAATCACATGCTCGTAACGCATCTGGTCGGGTGTATCCCAGCAACTCTTTAGACAGGTGAAAATCAACACGTTGCCGTACTCAATGGGAGCATTTGTGGCATTCTGTTGAAATCTTAGCTTGGGAATCAGTGTGGGCAGCAGCTGCACCTCGCAAATGGTCTCTCCCCTACAATTCTGGCATCTGGGTAACTGCTCGGCCAGTGGAGCCACCAGCAAGGGTAAAGCATCGCGGGAATATCTGTAATTATGTGTCATACAGTCAAATGTGTTTGCTTAGATTTTGCTGTAGTTACCTTAACACCTGGCCCGGATTTTGCTGTATGGTGGTTATGAAATTATGAAACACCACATCACCATGGGCAGGCAAAGCCTTCTCATAGGACTCGTGCTCATCGCCTGGCTCAGCCACAGTCCCGGACGAATGAGCCGCCGCTGGATCTTCGTCCCTTAACTTGTACTCCTGGTACAAATCTCTTATATGATCCATGGACAGATCTCCGCCGTATTGTTCATAGTCTTCCAGCTTGCCGTTGCTCTCTACGTCCACAGCAACGTAGTAGGACTTAAGGGTAAGATCCTTGATTTGCGAAAGCGGTCCTAGTGTGACCGGTACAGAGGTGTGCTTCAGCAACGCAATTAGATCCCGCTCTGGTTTCTTGGGTGTGTCTACCAGCACCACATCCGTTTCGGGGCCTTCGATTTCGGCGCATATAGTCGCGGAGGCACAGGCACCGGCACCGGCTCCGTCTCCACTTGCAGTGGCATCAACGGCTGCCGCACAGTTTGCATTGGGATCTTCACCAGCATTTTGTGGCGAGTTCATATCGATTTGGCCGAAACCGCAAATTAAGTCATTCTCCGCAGATGTGCTCTCGTCGTCATCGTCATCCACATGAGCCGGATCATGTTGTGGTGAACCCTCCAGGTCATTCGGCCTGAGATTACCATTCCGCTCGTTCTGCTCATCATCAGCGGTCAGATCCATGGCCTCATCTACAATATCAGCGTCAGCCGCACCGCCATCGCCCCAATCGTCCACTCCATTGCACCAATTGACCTTCTGTAAGGCACTCGGCTTAGACTTCTTCTTTGGTTTGGGTGCCTGCTCACTGATCACATCAAACTGATTGTCCAGATGCTGTGTGCGTACACACACCCAACTCTTCTGATTCTGCAGAACAGCGACTCACACATCCAAATACATAAAGATTACGATGGAACTGCGAGCGATCTAATGGAGCATACATCTGCACAATCAGTGGACGCACTGTGCCGCACAGGGGGCAGGCGGGAACGGTAACTTCATGCCTGGGCCAGTCCTATTCGAATTGGTAAAAAATCAATTTTAATTATCAACGGTCTTAAGGCGGAGGCCAAGTCAGACTGCTCTGCTTACGGGAGTGCCGCCAATTTTGTTGGTGCAACTATTCAGAAATGGGATCTGCTTCGCTGGTATTTCCTCGTCATCATAGCCCAAGTAAACCGTTGACTTATTCCTGGCCATTTTTTAGCATGGTTTTAAATTTCAATGCAGTTTCTTTCTTCCAGCAAGCTTCACACCAGTGTGACCATAAACCGATAGACAGAAATTTGGTTATCGAGCCGATGGCGCTTTTACACTGGGCTGGAGTCTAGTGCCGAAAGCTATTTGAATATTTTTAAGGTAGATTACACAGATATTAGAAACTTATTGGAAAAACATGGTGCAAAGTGCAAATTCCATGGCCAATACAAAACCTTAAAATATTATCTAGGAACCTCTTCACTCTTCGGAAAATCTTATATCAATTCTAAATAGTCTATGCCAGAAGTCAGAAGCTTATGTCAACAAATCGATAATTGAAAATTATTCGAAAAATAATATAAAGTCTTTCTTAGCAAAAATATCAATATTTCGAAATAACGATATTATATCCGACAAATGTTATCAACGTTATCAAATGCTACATGTACCATCTACCATCATTATTTTTTAAATTGATAGAATCGAGAGTAAGAGAAATTGTCTTATAAGATCTACTTTTCGAACGATCGAAATAAAAACAAGAATCAAACTCTCAATATTTTTTTTTTAATTTTATAAAAGTATTATAAAAATTTTGCTTTCTCATGCTAAAAAAATGCTTTCTTATGCTCATGTGTGAGAATTATCTGTGAAATAAGGACTTCTGGCATGCTTCCATGTCCGACTAGGCGTGCGTAATACATACATACTGACCCATAGATCATATATATGTAAAAATGTTTGTTATGGGGCGTTTGTTTATAAAGTTATTCGAGTTTAATTTTTATTTTTCATTTGAAATACATTTTTTTTCCTAATTTTAATTAAAAAGTTGTATTTAAAATATATAAAATAATTTTTACAATAAAATTTTTGCCATAAAAATTTAAAAAATATAAATTTAAAGTAATTATTTGGTTTTTAAATTAAGATTCGATCATTTTAATTATTCTTTATTTAAATTTAAAAATATTAGGTATTAGTTGTAGAGTATTATTAAACTCAAACATTTTGTTTTGAAAACCAAGTAACTAATAATGAAAAACGTGAATCAATTTTAATTTATGTTTTTCTTAATTTACCAAGTAAAACAGAATGACACCCTCTATCGACATTCCCAGTCAGCGAAAGTGGAGGTGGGTGGGTGAACTTGTGTGTTTGTTTGCTTTGAAAAAAAGTGAAATTTCTGCTTCAACCAAGCAACAGTTGTTTGGCCCATGCAAGTGTCAAAAAGGAGCTTTCCCGTATGCTTTTGTGTACACATTATGGGGGTTGGGGTGGCTTAAGCTCGCAAGTCTCTTTCGAGGTAGTTTGGCCACCGAGTGAGCAATGGCCAGTTGATTTGATCGCCGTAAAAATATTAGTCGGGTCGTCTATTATTTCTCACTTAAAACCCATCCACAGTCTGCGCGGCACGGCTCAACTGACCATACGGAATTAGCCACAAAAATTAGTGATAGTTTTTTAAGTTTTAATTAATTCATTATTCGGTGCAATACTCAAAAAATAATGCTCATTGCACTCGGAAAAGTTTTTCTCCGCTGCTAAACACAAAACGGAAAAACCCCAAAACGCCAAACGCCTAGCTTGGTCAACAAAATATTTATTGTCCTGCGAAAAATCGATTTTATTTATCCTGTGCCACTGTGCTGTCATGTCCCGAGCTTTCGTTTTCACTTTCACGTCGTAGAGTAACGGAAAACAAGACGCAAAATGAGAAAAATGTTTTATTATTTTTAAAGTTCTAGTGGAGGAACGTTGCAACCATTTCAGACCTTCGTATGAATCAAAATGATTGTTACATCTGCTTCGGGCGTGGATAACACTCCTACATTGGGTATGTGTCAAATCACTTTCACTTTTCCTCTGTTGTTAATTGTTGGGGAAAGGGTGGGGGGATTTCTGATGTGGGGTAGGTGTTTTGGTAATTAAGAGTACATTGGGTTCCCATTTCATTTGCCTAACTATATCAATTGTCTACCCATATAATTGTAGGTACGGTAGAGGTCACCACTCTCTTGGGCGCTTTCTTTGGTGTGCTGGTCCTGCTGCTGCTACTCTTTCTGTACATAAGTCGCAAATGTTGCTTTCACCATCGGCATGGCATCAACTGTTGCGACGAGCGTCATCTTGCGGCCAAATGTGTGCAGAAAATCAGTAAGTATTCGATTAGAAAATGCATAAATATTATGGGAGCCAACTGAAAAGTGTACAATAGGGGAAATATCTAAACTAGAATTTCAAATTTTAGAATTCTTCAGAAATTTCAAGATTTATATATACTTAGCAGGAACTAAAACTGAAACCATTTTCCGTTTCGGACAAGCGTTGAAATTATTCAAATATTTCAGAGAGATTGTTTCTCTTCTCTTCAAAAGGACAATTCCTTGCTTTGTTCCACGATGTTGCTGGAAAGTTGCTTTCCATTTTCACGTATTGCACTTCTTGAAAAATGAACCAAAAATATCAATTCGTGGATCATGGACTTAACATAGCGATGGGCATAAAGGGGCCTGTTGTGCCCTTTCAGTTCTTTTTGGTCTTCAGCTTAAATCAAAGTTAAATACTGGGTTAGCGGGGGCTCTAAGAAATATATAAATGCCTTAGAACATAAAGCCCACATCAAAATGAATCGTAGTTTACTCCGAAATATCACTTAAATTTGGAGTTGGTCCGCCTAGTATTTGGACATAACGCCCAGCTTTTATCCGGAAACAAGGCCCATATGGATATTTAAATCCAGTTTCAAAAAACATCAAAAATTTTTAATACATATGTATACCTAAATATATGAAAAAATAGAGGAGAACTTGCAGAACGTTTTTCTAACGTAATTTGAAGGACATTTCAACTGAAAACAAACAAGTTTTTCTCACTAAGTCTACTTTTCTGACTCCACTTTTCGACGACAGCTATACTATATAGATGTCCGATTTCGACCAAACTTAGTGGAATCAAGGGAAAGCATAGCAACCTAAGAAATACAAAGTTTGGAGGCGAGTTCTATAAAAACAAAAAAGTTTTTCTCACTAAAACTAGTTTTTCAACCGATCGTTCTTATGGCAGCTACAAGCCCTAACAACTTTTACTTCGTACACCATGCATTTTCAGTTAAGTGCTAAGTATGAAATTTTCTGTGCTTCTTTTTGCTGATAAGCGGCGGTTAATTACTGATAAGTTCAATTCTGGCAAGAGCTATAGGGATATATCAAACGATGCTAATCTTCCTAGATCAACAGTACAAAGTATTGTACAAAATTTTAAAAAGAATGGGAATAATACCAATAATGTTGCACAAAAAGGTCCTCGCGATAAAAGGGCTTTGTCTGCTATAATAAAAAACGAGAAAGCTTAGCTACCTTCGTGTGTGCCGAAGATTTTATACCCTTGCAAGTGCTCGCTTAAATGCAGGATGCTACCATTAAAAACAAAAAAGTTTTTCTAACTAAGACTGTTTTTCAGACCTATCTTTTGTATGGCAGCTATACCATATAGTTGTCCGATTTTAATAAAACTTGGTAGAATTATAAAAAAAACATAGAAAACCTACGATTACAAAGTTTGGAGACGTTTCCATTGAAAAGAAAAAAGTTTTTCATACTAAAACTAGTTTTCCGACCGATTGTTCCTATGGGAGCTATGAGATATAGTCATCCAATCCGGTCGGTTACGACATATTAGTAGTGTGCAGCAAAAAGAAGACTCTGTGCAAAATTTCAGCTCGATAGCTTTAAAACTGAGAGACTAGCTCGCGTAGAAACAGACAGACCTTTGTAAGGGTATAAAAATCGAAGAAGCACAGTTCAAAAAATTGCATCAAGTTGGTCCAAATGTATTGGCAAAACCATTAAACGTGAATGGACGCGCCGGCAAATGAAAACTATAGGCTATAATTTGATTTCGGAGATTATAGAAAACGAGTAATACGAAAAATGACGGAGGCATTCAATAGAGACTGTCTTAAGCGCACAGTAAAGTTTCCAGCGAGTGTAATGATGTGGGGATGTATGTCTGCAAAAGGTGTAGGAGAGCTTCACTTTATAGATGGAACAGTTAATGCTGAAAAATACGTCAACATTCTACAAAATCATCTTATACCAGTAGCACAAAAGCTAACTGATTGTGTTGAATATATCTTTCAGCAGGATGGTGCAACACCACATACCGCTAAAAAGACCAAGGCTTGGCTTCAAGAAAATCGAATTGACGTTCTTGATTGGCCATCATCAAGCCCTGGCCTGAGCCCCATTGAAAGTCTCTGGGCATTAATGAAAAGAAAGCTCAGAAATGACTTAAAGTCAAAAATTGAGGAAATTTGGAACTCCATTACTTCTGAAGAGTGGCAAAACTTGGAAAATTCAATGAAAAACCGAATTGAAGCAAAATAAGTGAGACGTTACTCAGTATTAAACAAGAAAGAAAGTCGGTCAAGCCCGACTATAACATACTCTGTACCAAGATAATTATACGCTCAGCATATATTTTGATGCTGCAGTAGCACCGAAGAGTCTTTTGATCATAACTCGAAAACCGTTCATACGATCTTCTCCATTCCATTGGCGGATCGATAAGTTATTCTGCTAACTAAATAGGTCCAGAAGGAACTAGCCATCTATCTTGAAAACTGTGGGAGATATGACGTTTTTTCTAAATTGCGGGGGCGGGAGGGGGCGTGGCCAAAATTGAAAATAAATTTGATCTGCCTGCATACATAAGAAGCATATGTCCCATACATGTCAAACCTCTATCTCTTACCATCTCTGAGATCTGTGCGCTCATACGGACAGGCAGACGGACAGACGGACATGACGGACATGACTCGGCTGTTGATACTGATCAAGAATATATATACTTTATAGGGTCGGAGATGATTCCTTCTCGATGTTACATACTTTTGCACAAACTTATAATACTCTGTGTACCTACGGTACAGAGTATAAAAAGAAAATAAGCTGCTGTACGAATTAAAAATGGTCTGCATAGATTCAGTTATCAATGAAGTGGTCTCATAAAATTTAAGTTTAAATATTACTTTTCCTAAATTTTTGTTTCTTATTATATCTATACATATATATAAAATTGAAAGTATGTTTGTATATTTGTTCTTTATGGGCGTCTAAACCGCTGAACCGATCTTCACAAATTTTTCACAGTATGTTCATGTCGATCAGGAAATTGTCATAGGCTATGTCTCATGTCTGTGACTTGGTCCAAAAACCGCGAAAATTTAAAAATTAAACCGTTCATCCGATTGCGAAGAAACTTTGGAGAATGGTTAAGTGCTTGCCCGGGAAGGCCTCTAAGTTGAAGAAGTGGGCGGAGAATGTTCCAAAAACCGCGAAATTTGCAAAATTCAACCGTTCATCCGATTGAAACATTGGGGATTGGTTAAACGCTTGCCGGTTAAGGTTTCTAAGTTGACGTAATAGGGGGGAAATGGACCAAAAACCGCGAAATTTGCAAAAAATTATACCGATCATCCGATTGCGATGAAATTTTACGGAATGGTCGGACGCTTGCAAGCGAAAATTTCTAAGGTTCAAAAATCCGCGAAATTTCTAAAATAATCATATTAATATTTATGAAAGCGCTTAAAGCTTAGATTAAAACCCAGCCGTGGGTTAATGGACGATGCAGATTGAACGGCTGAATTTTGATATTTTTCATTTGAGCTTATATTATTATAAAGATTTCATAGACGGCAATTGTAGACTGGTTAATAGGAGGTGTATACCAAACTGTCAAAAAAGCCGCGAAATTAGCAAAGTTACAGTTAAAACTTTCATTTTCTCACAATGCAAAGGACCCGGGCGATGCCGGGTATTCAGCTAGTATGAAATAAAATAGACTTACAGACGGTCATGGCTAAATCAACTCAGCTCGTCATGCTGATCAAGAATATGTGTACTTTATGTGGTCGGAAATGCTTCCTTCAATGCGTTACAAGCATCTGGATTTTTATATGTATTTATTTATAAATTGTCCGTTTTGCCCCAGCACGTCAGACTTAAAAGCCACATGTATGTATTTACCTATTCAAACCAAACTTGTTTCTACGTAAATTTAGTTGAATAACGATCACGAAAATCCAAAACCAACCCAGTTTGGTTCTGATTCCTAAGATACGTTTATTTTGATTTAATTTGC
>JAWNNO010003499.1:0-10011 GCA_035044985.1 Lordiphosa fenestrarum
AATAAAAATGTTGAATAACTTTAACAAGCTTTCATATTTTGCAGTCTAATGCATGTGCCTAATATCTACAGTCTCTAAAAGGTTCTAAAATAAAGGTTAAAAAAACGTTGCATACTTTTCCGAGCAGTAAGCCTTGTTTTCGTTGTTTTCGGTAGAAAGAAATAAAGTTGATATTTTCACAAAAAAGTTTAATGCTCTGTTAATTGACATAAGTAAAGGATATTAGACATTAATTCCACTTATAAGCAGATACCTACTTACTTACCCTTGCAGAGGGAATATGAATGTTGTCCAATTGATCGCCTAAATAATTTTTGTTGGAAATCATTATTCAATGTTAATCTTGGTTCTGTAGTCGTAGGGCATGCATGAATATATATTTTCTTTTCAAAGATGTAGTTCCACTTCTCTGATAAAAGTTTCTCAAATAAGCGATCAGACAATTGTAATAGTCAATCTGAGAAGCAAAAAACGAGAAAGCTAAGCTAACTTCGTCTGTGCCGAAGTTTTTATACCCTTGCAAGTGCTCGCTTAAATATTTTCAAAAAATATTTTTTCCCATTTTCCGACCGATCGTTTGAATGGGAGCTATTTGATTTAGTCATCCGATTTGGACAAAAAATTGTAGAATTATGTAAAAGTATGAGAAACAAAAAAATACAAAATTGCAGGATGCTACCATTAAAACCATTTTCTAACTAAGACTGTTTTTCAGACCTATCTTTTGTATGGCAGCTATATGATATAGTTGTCCGATTTTAATAAAACTTGATAGAACTATAAAAAAAACATAGAAAACCTACGATTATAAAGATTGGAGACGTTTCCATTGAAAAGAAAAAAGTGTTTCTTACTAAAACTAGTTTTCCGACCGATTGTTCCTATGGGAGCTATGAGATATAGTCATCCGATCCGGTCGGTTCCGACATATTAGTAGTGTGCAGCAAAAAGATGACTCTGTGCAAAATTTCAGCTCGATAGCTTTAAAACTGAGAGACTAGTTCGCGAAGAAAAAGACCGACAGACGGACGGACAAAGCTCAATCGACTCAGCTCGTCACCCTGATCAAGAATATATCTAGTTTATGGGGTCGGAAATGAATATTTCTATGCGTTGCAAACTTCGGGGCAAAATTATAATACCCTTTGCAAGAGTATAAATATATGAGGAGGTGCATGAGAAGTAGGCTGGGTTCTCTTATAAGATGTCAACTCAGAGTAAGCTGACGTAATTTTTGCCCATCTCATATAAGATCTCGTCATATTCATATACAATGAATATATGATATAAGATTTTAATGTTAAAACAAGAAAGAAAGTCGGTCAAGCCCGACTATAACATACTCTGTACCAAGAAAATTTGTCTTTTGATCATAACTCGAAAACCGTTCATCCGATCTTCTTCATTTCTTTGGCGGATCGATAAGTTATCCTAATAACTAAATATGTCCAGCAGAACAAGCCATCTATCTTCAAAACTGTGGGAGATATGACGTTATTTCTAAATTGCGGGGGCGGGAGGGGGCGTGGCCAAAATTGAAAATAAACTTGATCTGCCTGCAAACATAAGAAGCATATGTCCCATACATGTCAAACCTCTATCTCTTACCATCTCTGAGATCTGTGCGTTCATACGGACAGACAGACAGACGGACATGGCTATATCGACTCGGCTGTTCATGCTGATCAAGAATATATATACTTTATGGGGTCGGAGATGCTTCCTTCTGGATGTTACATACTTTTGCACAAACTTATAATACTCTATGTACCTTCGGTACAGAGTATAAAAACACGCCTACACACATAAAACACAATACTAAATTGCCGTTGGGCACTTGGAAATACGCGAATGAATTCTTCAGACGGTAACCAAATTCAAAGAAAGAACATCTGATCCCCGGAGAATGAAATAGAAGAAAATCGCATTGAGTAAAACAGTAAATCCAGTGGATGCCAACGTAGAAATTTAAGAAATAAAGTTGTCAATGCCAGATCTGTAACCCGCATTTCTCAGCCATCGAGTTAGATCTGTCAAGCCATTGATAATAGTATTGTAGATTTCTATCTTCGCTATCGGTTTTGCCAAGGTTATACACAAAAAACGAGAGCGTAAGTTAAAGTCGGGCCTGCCCGACTTCGAAATACCCGTTACTCAGCTCAGCTCGGATAAGTATGCAACATTTTTTTAACTCGGCCATTTATTATCCGATCCTTTTGAAAATTTGTGAGATTGTAGATATTGGCCACATAGACTACACTGCAATCTGATCTCGATATCTTAAAAATTGTGGGAGTTATTCAATATTTTTTATTACGGGGGCGGGAGGGGGCGTGGCCGAAATTTGAAACAAACTTGATCTGCCTACAGACAATACTAGCTTACGTATAAAATTTGGTTGCTCTAGCTCTTCTAGTCTCTGAGATCTAGGTGTTCATACAGACGGACGGACGGACGGACGGACGGACGGACGGACAGACGGACATGGCTATATCGACTCGGCTGTTGATGCTGATGAAGAATATATATACTTTATGATATCGGAGATGCTTCCTTCTGCCTGTTACATACATTTGCACGACTTTAGTATACCCTTTTTACTCTACGAGTAACGGGTATAAAAAGGTTCTATGCACGCGCAATTTTATTTTAAGTGAGCAAAATGCGGATTTCGGGTATTAACATTAAATTTGGTTGGTTTTAGAAGATATGAAGAAATGCTATACTCGACCTTATCGATTTTTTTACTCTATACCAAAAGTATACACAGTATAATAAGTTTGTGCAAAAGTTTGTGACAGTCAGAAAAAAGCATTTTCGACCCCATGAAGTATATATATGTTCTTGATCAGCATCAACAGCCGAGTCGATATAGCCATGTCTGTCAGTATATTTGTCCGTCCGTCAATCTGTCCGTATGATCGCACAGATCTCAGAGATGGTAAGAGATAGAGGTTTGACTTGTATGCGACAAAAACATCTTATACTTGCAAGCAGATCAGGTTTATCAAAACAATTTATCTCTTCATCATTTATATCGATATTCGAGCTATAGGGAAAACAAACATTTATGATGGGCAGCACTGGCTGGTACAGCTGTGGACAGCACCAAACACATTTTTTGTATTTAATGAAAACGATGGAAGGTACAGAGTATGCTATGGTCGGGATTGACCGACTTTCTTACTTGCTTAACCAATTTTCGCTAACTTTCTATCATTTATTTGGTCCGATTTCACAATGTCCGGATAGACCAACAGACCTGCGCTTAGCCAAATTTGAATGTCTCAAGCTTAGTTTGGCAAGAACCACGCAACATATTTATCCGCAGTTTAATCAGATCAAAATTTATTCTCTAGTTCGATCCCAATAGAATTATCGATATTTTCGTCGATTGACAAACACTTATTTTGAATGAAAAGAAGTTGATGAATAAATCAGGTTTTTCGACATATTCGAACGGCCAATCAAGAATCAGAAATCAAGTTATTTCTCAAAGTAACAGTTGCGTTTCTATATTTTCTTGACTTAGATTGTTAATGTCATGCATCGATGTCAGAGATTTTTGTGAAGTCGGCGTTTTTTTGGCAAGCCGTGCAGCTGGCTCTTGAATTGATCTCGAAGGCTATGTCAAGTCTCGAACTTCTGTTTTTACGATATCGCATCACTTATTACTAGACAGCATATTTTTGATTTTTAACACATTTTCATCCTTGTAAGCCAAAGTACCGTAATAAATTATCAAAAAATGAGTATTCAATTTCAAGATGACTCAAATTATTATTAAATGAGTTAAAATCGGTTCTTATCACTCAAATAAGTTTTGACTCAACAAGATCCTCAAGCAAGTGTTCCTTAGCCGCAGAAAAGTTTTTTCCTCATGGTCTTTTTCAACTCTCAAACTGATTCATCATCGATCGACTCGCCGATTATAAAACTAAATGCAAATAGGGGCGGCGGAGTGGTGCTGATCCTGCTTTCGCATCATTTGGTAAAAAGTACAGGAAAATCTTAACCCTTGCACTGCCGTCAGCTTTAGTGCTTTTAGCTGCAGCTGTGAAAAAGCATTCGCCACCTTATTTTTTTGGGTCTGTAAGCTGCAGCTAATCGCTCAATCTACAACCGAAACTTGTTACACGCAAGCCCCAGGCAAAATACCAGCACACCTGCCGCCCAACTGATTGTGAGACCGTGAGACTTTTACTGTCAGAAGATTAATTACTTTTTAATGCTTCAATTTATTCCATTCTAATGCCTTTTCCATATTCTACTTCGATTCTATTTTCAGAAACCCGAAAAGGGTCGCATGCGTGTCCATCATATCAACAATCTGAACAAAGTGCTTCAGGTGATCCAACAGCATGGCGTCAAGTTGGTCAACATTTCCAGTGATGATATAGTGGGTGGAAATGCCAAGCTAACCCTGGGCCTCATCTGGCTAATAGCCTTAGAGTTCAATGGTCAGCACCTAGTCAAGAGTCATTCGAGCAATGGGGTTGAGAAATCCCTACTGGCCTGGGCCAGACAGTATACCGAGCCGCATGGCCTGGCTCTAAGCGACTTCTCCAGCTCCTGGGCAGATGGACGAGCATTTCTCATGATACTCGCTGCCCACCTAGAGGAATTGGACCTGGAGACAGCTTTGCAGCAGCATGCGCTACAGCGGCTGCATTTATCCTTTGATTTGGCTCACACAAATTTCAAAATAGAGAAACTGCTGGATGCTGAAGATGTGCACACACATAAACCGGATAACAAGTCCATACAGATGTATGTGATGTGCCTATACCATGCCATGGAGTCCATGAGGGCACAGGAGAGAACAACGGTACCCTGTACAAGTATCACCGATCTGGATGAAGTGCCATTGGACAGTGGCGACCGTGCCAGCCTAGAGCTGTATACCTCGGATAGTGCTGGCAGTATGGAACATTCGGCGCTGCGTCCCCTGAGCACAGCAACCAATGCCAGTGTAGAGATCAGTGGATATCAGACGGCCTTAGAAGCGGTGCTTACTTTACTACTGGAAGATGAGCAGCTACTGTCTCAGGATGTACCCGAACCGCAGGACTTTCACAAGGCCAAACTACAATTCCATGAGAATGAGAGTTTTATGCTTAAACTAACCGAGCACCAGGAGTATGTGGGTGAAGCCCTTGAAGAGGGTAGCAATCTGATTAATGAATCACAAAAAGCCGGTGCAGGCCTGAGTGCCGATGATCAGAACGAGGTGAGGCAACAAATGGTGCTGTTGAACGAACGCTGGGAAACGCTGCGATTGCGTGCGCTGGATGTGCAGGCCAAGATACTGATGCGTTTGGCTGAGTTTCAGAAACAAAAGCTAGAACACCTGCGGCAGTTTCTCACCAATGTGGAGGATCGCATTTCGCACATGAGCGACATAGGACCGACTCTGGCGGAGGCGGAACAACAGTTGATAGAAGCGCGACGCCTGAAGGCGGATTTGAGTGAACAGCAGGAACTGGTGGACAGCCTGAGCAGCATGGTGGTGATAGTTAATGACACTTCAGGGAACTTCAATGATCTGGAAGATCGTTTGAGTGCTTTGGGCGAGCGCTGGTCACATGTGGTCAAGTGGAGCGACTTGCGGACGGAGAAATTGCAACAGTATAAGTGTATATCACGTTGGTTGGATGCTAGAGAGCAGGATTTGAAGCGCATGGAGAGCAAGGATGTTACCGATGTGGGTGGCATTACTCAACGCATTAATGAGCTGAACTATTGCGCCAAGGACCTGCTGGAACTACAGAGATATCTCATAGATCTACGTCAAATGGTGGCGGCTACTCTGCAAGATGGCGATGACAAGGGCGAACGCGTGTTAATGCAACTAGAAAGCTACGAGGATCGCTTGGACGCACTGAAGCAAATAGTGGAGGTGCAAACTTGTCGCATTGAAACCAAGGGCTTTAATTTTGGACGTGACCGCGCCAGCTATGATGACAGTCGGGTGGTGAAGCCGGAAAATTGGTTGGACTATCAGCTGATCATTCGGTTTGGCGACGAGGAAGATGAAGAGCTGGAGGAAGAGCCCGTACATGCTCTGGCTAGTAAAAAGCGCAAGCTAAGAAACGCAGATAATTTCTATGCCCTGGAAACGCACATAATGGATCACTTTGCCTATGTCCAGGAGGTGGAACATAAACTACAGCAATTGCAGCGTCAAAGTCTGCGTCAACAGTGCGAAGTTTTGAAAGAGCTTCAGACTGACTGCACTCGTCGCAGTGGTAGCATCTCGGAATTGAAGAAACTGTATGAGGTATGCGAACTGGAGGATCCCCAACGCAATCTCATACTGGAAGCCACTCATATCCAGCAATTGGAACAGAGATATGCGAATCTGGGTCAAAGATTAAGTAGTCAACAGAGCGAGAGTAATACCCAAATGGCCAAAGAGCGTTACTACAACAGCCTGACGGGCTTCAAACTGGTCTTGGCCGACTCCAGGGATTGGTACAAGCAACATGCTGGCACCGCCAGTTGTGCAGAACTGGAGCAGCGTCTAAGTCACATGGAATCACTGTCGGCGGAGATAGCTGAGGCTCGCACAGCCACCGAAGAGTTGGATAGTGATCTCGTGGAATGGAAGCAGGACTTTGGTTTGTTCTTCGATAGTTGGCATGACATGAAACAGGCGCTGCAGGCCTTAATCCTACAGCGTGGAGGTGAGCATTTTGGCCCTCAAGTTGTGCAACTGGAGCAATTTGTGGAAAAAGTGGCCAAACAAAAGGTACGTGTCTCCAGTTTGGAAACCATGCAGCAACAGCAACAGCTACTCAATCAGTTGGTAGACGATCTGGAGACCCTCAAGCCCACCTATCAACGGCTGCCCGCCCACCTGTTAAGCGAAGAGCTGCAAGCCGCCTGGCAGCGCTTACCAGAACAGCTGAGCGAACGCGTTATCAAGCAAACCACCGCCATTGAGAACCTCAATCACTTCACCGCCGAATACAACTCCATTATCTCTATACTGAGAAATATTGCGGATAAGAAATCCTCCAGCGGTAGTACCCAAGATTTGCGCAAACTGGAGATCGATGTCATAAGCGCACGAAATTTTAGTGAGATCCTTATCAAAGAGGCCGAGGCCACGCAAAAGGAATCGCTGCAGGGTCAGATACGCATGCTTAACTCACTGTACGATCAGGTCGAGCAACATCATCACGAGCAGCGGCAACAACAGAGCGCCCTTCAGGCGCAAATTGAGGTTGTACAACAACGCTTGAAGCTCACCGAACATTGGCTGAGCGACTTAGAGAAGAATACACCTAAATCCGGCGTCAAGGATATACCCAATTCCAACGAGCTCTTTCACAGCAAATCCAAATTTCAGACCCTCAAGGAAACCTGCGAGAGGGAAACTACTCAATTTCGGGAGCTCAATGAGCTGGGCAGTGAGCTCTTACTGCAAATGGACGAGCTGCAGAATAAAGAACAAGATTCGAAGTACGGCTCACTGGCCAAGCAGTTTACACGCCTCAATGCACGCTGGACCGAGGTGACCGAAAGGGTCTACGCCAAGACCGCACTTCTGGAGCACATTTCCACACAGTTGGGTGAGTTCAAGAAGTTTATGGTCAGCGAGACGGGTTATCTGGATCGCTTGGAGAACAAAATCCGGAATACTCCAGAGAATGCAGCTGATGCGGAGGAAATCATGGAGGAACTAGATGTGAGTACCCAACTGCCTCCTGCTTTTAACTAATGCCCGAGTCTAATGTAACAATTTTTATTGAAGGATCTCGAGAACGTTTTGCGCTCGCATTCTGACGAATGGCTGGACAAAATTCAGGAAATTGGCCATGAGCTAATTGACAATGAATTCATGGCTGATACCATGCGTCAGGATATCGATGGCATGGTAATCCGCTGGACTCAGCTCCAGCAACAGGCCAAAAAACGTACCGAACTACTGGAGGAGAAGGTCAGCGAGGCGGAACAGTCTGAAAAGTGTATAGTACAGTTTGAGGCGTGGCTAACACGTGTCGATGAGATTCTCAGCGAGCATCTGGAAAATGATGTGACCATTGAGGATCTACCGGATGATTTTCAGGTAAGTTCAAACAGAATGGGAAATGTAATGGTAAGTGGAGAGATGGTAGAGAAGTGGAGAATAGCATCAAACAGTATTCTGAGTCATTGACACAGGCAATAAGATCGATAAGCAACAACAAAATAAGGAAATATGTACAAAACAAAGTAATTTCCGAAAAACTTGTTATAAATTTAAAAAAAATTTTATACTCCGTTCTAAAGCTGAAATGTAATTATTACTTTTCGTATTAAATTACTTTTTATTAAAACAATTTCGATTAAGCGGATAATGAAAAATCGCTTCTTGATGACGATTGTTTTTAGTAATCGTAATTTTAGCTTGGAACTAGGATTATTTAACGATTAGTTAAAATTGTAAGTACTTTTACAATTACTTAAGTAATTGTAAAGCCAAAGAGGGATTATGGGTTTACGGTGCTCTGAATTTTTACCAATCAAGTTTGGAAAACATCAAATAGAATTGTTTGTTGTAATTAAAATCAAACTTGTAATAACAGGTATACATATAATTGCAATTACTGCTTTATAAACCCCTGTCATCACATAATGGAATTCCACTAATGATTCGGTCTGTCGTCTCTTGTTACAGAACCTGGTAGAGCTGTGTGTCAAATTGAGCATACATAACACAAAATACCGCATTTTGATGGCCTCATTAGCCACAACATTAGACTTTCTACAAAAAGAGAACAATTTATATTATGTCTTATATATGTCTCATCCAATCCAATCCAGCATTGACAACCCTGGCAGTAAAGTAGAAGAGAATATGCTATACGATTCATTGCGACTGGGATTGTTAACCAAAATCATGCATTGTTGTTAAAGAGCAAACTTTTAGTGGCGCTGCTTTCCTTTGCAAGTATCAACATCCTTAAAACTGCCGGTAACTTTCTTGGAGTCAACTTTCCTTTGGTATGCCGTGCCGATAAACAAGTGTCCATCGCTATTGGATTTCATTTATCGCAAGCAATTTTATTAAGCTTTCTGCATGCAAATTGCCATTAACATTCAATGGCATTAATTAATGCTTAACAAAATTTCTTTTTATAAAGGAAAGTTTTAGAATTTCACCTGATTCTCTCGCCTACTAAGTGAACTTCATGAAGTTTGCTTCTCGACTGGATTTAGTCTTATTGATATCGGTAAAACTGTTGTTGAGATAACAAAATGACTTAACCGCTGGTCATCTCGATCATCAAATTTGACCGGTGGTTAGGCAACCGAAACTTTTGAGATATTGGGCCTCAATGCGCCAAGCGTACGACTTTAGATTAAGACTACAGTTTTACTAGAATATACACTCTACTAAAAACGCCTATTCTAGGCTTCTAGGATTGGACAAGGATTGTCAATAGTTTCTAAAGCATCAAAATCTGTATTTCAATCGAGTTTTGATATAAATCATAACTTCTTAGATATAAATCGATATAAAATTGAGATAAATTGATATAAATTGTGACTTCTTCGACATCAATCGACAAATCGTAGTTTCTTAAAGCTTTTTAAAATCCATCAACAAATTTTAGAGAAATACACAAATACACTAGAAAGAACAAAGGATTTTCTTAAAATAGACTTGTCTCCAAAATTAAGTAGCTGAGACTTTTTGCAGCTAGAATAAAACTGATTGAACTGACTGATTGAGGATTAAACCGAAGAGTAGGTTAAATTAGTAAGCTGCTTTTCCCGAATTAGAGAGAGATATATAAAGAACTAGAACCGATCTTTTGCATAGCAAATGTATAAGATCTAATTCGATAAAAGGCGGCACAACCACTCAACTGCTTTGAAATATGACAAGTAAGTCGACACAGTGGTACAATTTAAGACTGATATATGGATGTTAAAATAATCGTTATCATAATTCAAGTTGGTTCTGATGTCCTATGTCAAAACAAAAGAGCGAAAAAAACTGACAGCTATATTTACCTT
>JAWNNO010003500.1:0-54214 GCA_035044985.1 Lordiphosa fenestrarum
AATGCAATTGAATGTTTGCTGGAAGGAATGCTGACTCCACCTCCACACAAGTCACCCGCAATGATTAGATTGTGTCAACCTGAGTTGTTAAACAAATTGGTGATCATTTAGATCAGTAACGTTATAAGACCTCTCTCCCTGGACTCCCTTGCATTATTTAAGCGATGCTCTGCCTCTTACAGTTTCACTTCCTTTCCATTATTCAGAATCCTTTTATTGCAGCAATTAACAAACTAAACAAAGAATTAAACTGTTTGTCCATCGATAAAATTATCGATAATTCCGTTGGCGCAGCTTGAGCTGCGGTTATGTTTGTTCCTCTCGTTACGCCAAACTGTGCATGAGACACTTAAGTTAACTAGCCGGATATTGAAAAATCGAGAATAAAACTGACAAAAACAAGTAAAAGTCTGTCAAGCCCGACTTTAACATACTCTGCACCTCCCTCGCTTCAACTCCGAGATCTAGATGTTCAAACAGGCAGATTGATGCTGATCAAGAGTAATTGGAAAATAGATGCAGATTTCTGAAGATCGATCTGATTCCGAACCGGTCTAGAAACGTTGAGAGCCTTCAGAAATAGTTTTCAGTTTCTAGTTTAAAGAATTCCTAAGTTTTGAGAGTCATTGTATGAGAACAAGACGGCCAATGCCATTTTATGACTCTAGTAGAGGCCTTCCTAGGCTCCTTAGGCAGACTCTACGTTCTCAGCGACCAGGAAGGAGGTTAGCATAAGTCTATAAGAGTGCATTCTTGATCGTGAGTTCTTTACCTGGTGACACTCATGGCAAGTTTCTCGTAGTAACCACCTGCCTTCCCACTCAGAATTCGAGGCTCAAGCCATCAGTTTACATTTTTTTAGATTGTTTTTTGGTCCCTCTGTCCCTCTCTAGAACATGAGCACATAAGCAATTTGTACATTTCTCTGTACTGACAATAGTTGGAACACTTTATTGACTCCAATTGATTTCAAGATGAATGATGCCTTTGGGTGTGGTATAAATATGGTTAATGCCTTGAAAACAATCACAATATATATGCATAAATTAAGATTTTCGTCAGCTCTCACTTCATCGCTGCTGCCACCTGCCATTGTTGTTGGTACTTGGCTACAGCTTCGCGATGTTTCAGCATATCCTTTTCCCTGCAACAAAAGTATTTTTGATAGGAACACTCCAAAATAAAACCAATTCAAATTCCACTTACATATTCTCTAGCGTATCACTGGAACTTTTCAGTTCTTTGGAGATGTACTCAATACGTTTGCCCACATTCTGGCGCGAGTCTTCCAGCTCTTGCTTCACCAGCACGGGACCAAATAGTTTATAGACCTTGTTGTCGGGTCCCAGCAGATTCAATTCATCCAGCACACACTTGTTCTCAGTTAGTTGACTCTCCAGCAGGGCACGCTGTTTGACCATTTTGACACAGGCTGTATTCAAAGCGAAATTTGAGACATTGTTGATGGATTTGGGGTACCCGGCTTATAACTTACATTTTTGCAGATTTTGGTACGATTCAATCTCGGTTTGCATTTTTTTATACAATGCTGCGCTGTTTTTGTCCATTTTGAAGAGCTTTCCGTATGAGGTTCAATTAGAATTTTGAGTGTATGGAAACAGTTGCCTATAAAAATAATAATTTTGGTTAACTATTTGATGAACTGAGAGGCAAGGTTTGTCAGTGTATGTGTGTGTGTGTGCCGTCACATAAACAACGCCTTAATTGAATTTATTTCAGGAAATACAAGAGTACAGCTGACACATACAACAAAATACCCTTACCTGCTTTTAAAGTTAATTAAATGCTTTATTTAATGGTTTTTTGTTCTTAAAATTATTCAAAGCCAAATTTCATGTGTCACTTAACAGAGCCGAATTCTCTACAGAGCACGTTAACAGTGCACGTTTGCCTTACTAGAGGTGGGCAATATTTGAGTCACTGCGACCGTGCCGCTGTGTCTGTTTAATTGATTTTAAGCGAAGCAAGACGACGGTTCGTATTTTTGGCTAAGCTTATAATATTCCGAATTTCTACTATTTTTTGATAAATTGAGAACTTGAAATTTAGAGCTTGGAGTCTTTTTTGAACTATATCGATTAGTCGAATTACAATAAAAATTTTGGTATTATGGTATAGTTGTATAACAGGTCCGGGCTCGGTTAAAAACCGGATTGTAGCCCTGGCTTAGAGCTATTTCTAGGAAAGTATTAATGCTATGAATTTAAATTTTGGTAAACCGGGTGAAATATACAGTCACTTCATTAAAACTATTTCCGTATTATGTGATTGAAAAGTACTGCCAGCATTTTTATGGTTAGTATTATATTGTTTTTAACTATTCGCCCCACTGTAACTGCTACATTTGCCAGCTTGTGTCTCGCCAGTGACTCGTTACAAGTAACAGGTACTCAAAATAGAGCTCATACCTAGCCTCAGACAAAAGCAAATGGTTTCGCGCCGAAAAGAAAAGAAAAGAAAGAAAAACAGAAGAACCTTGTGAAAAATAATTAAAAACAAATAACTTAAATCATAAACAATGTGCTGAAAAGGTAATTGCTTGATTAAATCGAGCGCTGTTAACTGCAGCAACGGCAACGCCAACGAAAAGAGGCAGCAGAAGTGTGAGTGCGCGAGTGTGTCTGTGTGTGTGTGAGGACGCAGCTAAACAACACCAACAACAATGGCACCAACGAAAAAACGCAATGCAGATGGCGCTGGCGGTGCGGCAAATGGTAATGGATTGACCAGCAATGGACAGGGCAATGGAACAGAGCTGGCGGCGTTGGCAGCGCCAGCGGCGGGAGCAACAGCAGTGCCTGAAAATCACACCAAACTCAATGGACATCAACAAGAGCAGGAACTCTTTTTGCAGGCATTTGAAAGTGAGTTATTGTAGGGATCCTGCTCCTGCTTCAAAAACTAATCTTTGAATAATTCTGCCAGAGCCCACCCAGATCTATCGCTATCTACGCAATCGCCATGAGACAAACGTAAGTGGCTCGATAAGTGTGATTGTCTATTGCTCAATCTTCTCCTTCCCTGTGTTAGCCCATCTTCCTCAACCGCACGCTGAGCTACATGAAGGAGCGCATGTCGCGAAATAACAAGAAACGAGCCAACTTCAAGGTCAACTCCATACTGGACCGTATTATACAAAAGTCTGAAGCCGTCACACACAACTACCTGCATGTCATCTACGATTCGCTGCACGAGAAACTCAAGTCTCAGGATACGGATGAGCTGCTGCAGGAGCAGTTGATGTGCGAGGCTGGCGAGTCGGTGTGTGTGGAGACTATACTGTACAAGATTACCCGCAGCAAACGCAAGGACAGCACGCTGGATTTTCAGGAGTTGCTAACCAAGAGTTCTCAAATCATTTACAATCCCAAGAATGACATAGGCGAGCATGCCACCATCAGTATACCATTACAGACCATGCGACCCATGGGCGAGCAGCATACACTGTACAAGCTGTTGTTTCGCATCAAAATGCTGCCGCCAGCCACGTGCAATGATGAGAATGCAGGTGAGTGAGACTCTACCAAGTTCACGGGTAATTCAATCTGATATTTTGCTTTACATCCTAGCCACTCCGCCGAGCAAGAGATCTCGTTCCCAGGAAAAGATGTATGGATCTGAATTGATTTTGTATGAGAAATCAAGCGGTTTCATTACCGAAGGTGAATACGAGGCCGTGCTCCAGCCTCTAAATTCATCGAGCATCAAATCCTTCTCACCAAAGAAATGCACCTGGGAGACCATGCCCGACAGTTACATTCCACTCTCGCTCACCTATGATGTCTATCAGCAGAGTCCCATGCTGAAATTCCATTTGACCCTCTCGAACGAACAATTGCCCGAGATTATTGCGGCACCAGAGCTGCAGCGTTTTGTTCAGCATCTTAGCGAGTCGGCGGCGGAATCGGAGCTCAATCATAACAACAATAATAACAACAACAACAACAATAATTGCAGCAACCTCAAGAATGGCAGCACTACCATCTGCAAATCAGCACCAGAGCTTATCCAGATAGTTTACAATTTCATGTACAGCAATAACACACGCCAGCAGACCGAGTACACCCAGGAGCTCAATTGTCCCTGGTGTGGTTTGGATTGCCTGCGTCTGTATGCTTTGTTGAAGCATCTAAAGCTTTGCCATGCCCGCTTCAATTTTACATACCAGCCGGCAGGCAGTGGGGCGCGCATTGATGTGACCATTAATGATGCCTATGATGGTTCTTATGCGGGCTCACCCTACGATCTGGCCGGACCCTCGGGATCTTCATTTGCACGTACCTGTGGCCCAGTGAGGCGCACCTCTGTGACCAGTTTGATGGTTTGTCGACCTCGCCGTCAGAAGACCTGTCTGGATGAGTTTCTGGAGCTGGACGAGGATGAGATAAGCAATCAGCGTTCGTACATAACCGGACACAATAGGTGAGCAGTGCAGTGCCAAGGGAAATATTTATACTAAAAATAACATTGCAGGCTTTATCACCACACGGAGACCTGTCTGCCTGTGCATCCCAAGGAGCTGGATATCGATTCGGAGGGTGAAAGCGATCCACTTTGGTTGCGTCAGAAGACCATTCAAATGATTGATGAATTCTCCGACGTCAACGAGGGTGAGAAGGAGCTAATGAAATTGTGGAATCTGCATGTAATGCGTCATGGCTTCGTGGGCGATTGCCAGCTGCCGCTGGCCTGTGAGATGTTCTTGGATGCCAAGGGTCATGAGATTGTACGAAAGAATCTCTATCGCAATTTCATTTTGCACATGTGCTCGCTCTTCGACTATGGTCTGATTGCCGCCGAGGCTGTGTACAAAACAGTGCAAAAGCTACAGGAGCTGCTCAGCCGTTATGCTGCCGGACAGGAATTGATGCAACGCCAGCGTGAGGCTCAACTAAAGTATTGGCTAGATGTGGGCATGCACAAGAAGCAGGATGATCTGAAGGCACTGCCAAAGACATCATCGTCACCACAGAAACCGACGACCACTGAGAATGCAGAGAAGGCACAGGTTATGCAGCCACCCAAAAGAATGCCAGCAAATCTCAAGCGGGCCAGCACCTCTGCAGCTGCTGCTGCCCAAGATAACGCGGCTGGCAATGCGGCCAATAGCAGTAAAAATGTGGCCAAGAAAAGTGCCGATCAGCCATTGATCACTTTGGCCAATACGCGCGAAAGACGCTCTGATCCCAGTCGGAAGCGTAGCATCAGCGGTGGACGCCTCAGCGCGCCGGTTAGCAGAACTGCCTCCTCTCCTGCGGCAGCCATTTCAAAGCGCAAACTAAGCGCCAGAGGTGAGTCAAAACATGTGCCTTACTAGAGCTTTTATCATCCTTCAACAACTTCATTATGGGGATCATCAACATGCTGCTTTATCATGATCTTTTGGAGTTCATACTCGGCTTTGGGTTACAAAGAATTGAGCTTTATTTGATAATCTCCTTTCACAGCTTGGCTAGTTACGAGAAAGGTTACTATCAAAGCGAAGTTAAGGCAGGGTAAAAGAGCTAAAAGATTAGTTGAGTTCTTTAACATCTCTGCATTGCCTTACAATGATTTGGATTTGTGGAATGCACTTCAATGATCTCTTTCATCAAAGAACTAGAACTCAACAAGCCATACAAGTGAACCCATTCGAAGGAATGCTCTAATATCCAGGCAAGCTGCTCTCTAAAACTTGAAAAGGTTGCTTAGGTTTGATTTCCACTATTCTCGAGGTCTTTAGGTAAGGAAAGGTCTGATGACCGCTTTGTATAACCCATAAATGATTTACAGTTGCAATCCTTTTCTCCTGCCGACCGACTTTTTACAGGCATAGTACCTTCTTCCCTCGAAGTTAAGCTCCTGGTAGAGTTTCGAATCCGTTTCTATGCCATCTCCTCCATCTGTTTGAATGCTATCTTCAGCAAACTTTACACAAAGTCTTTTAGTACAAATACGATGCACATTTGTCGGAACTGGCCGTATCGGTTGACTATAGCATATAGCTGTCATAGAAACGATCGGTGGAAAATCTAGTTTTAGTGAGAACAAGTTTTTTGTTTTCAGTGGAAACACCTCCAAACTTGGCATTTCTTAGTTTACTATGCTTTCCCTCGACTTTACTAAGTTTGGTCAAAATCGGACATCTATATAGTTTAGCTGCCATAGTAAAGTAAGGTTAGAAAAATAGTCTTAGTGAGAACAAATTTTTTGTTTAAAAATGGAAATGTACTTAAAATTGACTTTTATTTGTTTGAGATGCTTTCACACAATTCTACAATGTTTTGCCAAAAACGGATGACTATAGCATTTAGCTGTAGTACGTATGATCGGTCGAAAAAGAAGTTTTATTGGATAAAACTTTTGTGTTTTAAATGAAATCGACTACAAATTTGTTATATGTTCGTTTGTTAGGCTTGGTTTCACTAAGTTTGCTAGAAATCTGACATCTATATAGTATAGCTCCCATAGAAAAGTAAGGTCCCAAAAGTAGTCGCAGCTAGAAAGATGTGCGGCAAAGGTATAAAACTTCGTCGGAAACTAATTAAAAGAGCTGTTCAAGCAATTTTTGATAGAAACGTGCCAGCTGCTGTCAAATTAGCTATTAACACTTGGAGTGCGTTATGCGTTAATAGCCAACAATCAGCTTTTTTTGTATAGGCAAAAAGCTGTTTGTTAGCTATTAGCTTTTTTTGTACGGGAAAAAAACCGATTGTTAGCTATTATCGCTTAACGCACTCCTAGTGTAACAAGGGTTAGGCTAATTTCACTAGGAGTGCGTTATGCGTTAATAGCCAACATTCAGCTTTTTTTGTATGAGAAGGGTTAACAAGGGTTAAAATCAGCTTAAAGAAAGTAATTACTTGCCTTCACATTGAAAAGTACTCATTCCTGTGACGCATGATTTCCGTGACTAGGCTTTTGACGTTCACATTGCGCTGTGACACTGAAATGTGATACACTGTAAGGCTGTGAAAGCCCAGCATAATGAAAGTGGCTTGGCTGTAGCGGCACATTTGATTGAAAAGGAATCATCGGTGCTTACATTCTATAGGTTTGCATACACTACTAAGCAATTTGAGTGAGCTGACTGACTTTGAAAAGAACAACATGTGAACATGTTGAGTGAAATAAATAAACGTTACCCAACACTGCTACAGATCCGAGCCAAATGGCTTTCTTGGATGCAGGGCACTACTTTAATTGGCCTCATATTAGAAATTTACTTAGCATGGACTCGACTTGTCTATTAAATCCGGTTACGCAGTTTTGAATCAG
Organism: Lordiphosa fenestrarum; assembly: GCA_035044985.1. Lineage (NCBI taxonomy): Eukaryota > Metazoa > Arthropoda > Insecta > Diptera > Drosophilidae > Lordiphosa > Lordiphosa fenestrarum. Next base: position 7,279 of record JAWNNO010003500.1, read on the forward strand.
TTCTAATAGAAGTTCTGAATAAAATCGGTCCCATGGAAATACCAAGGCCTTGAGAGTGACAGCGGTGAAGTTCTTTGTAGCCATAATTCGATGCTTGATGGTAGAGTTTGGAGGAATGTGTGCGTGCCCCAAACGTTTGTCTATCCTTCCATTAGGGTCACTTACAAATGTATTAATAATCTTAAACAATTCACAGCTTAACTCCATTTAGTTTGAATGACTCAAGCACCATCTGCCTATGTCATCCCATCCACATCGCCATCGTCAGCCACAAAAAAATCAAAAAACAACAATCCTAAATTCAAAATTTTTATCAAAATTTCTCTCCATTTGACGGTATCCTTCGTCAAATGTTTCTCTATTTCTCTTTATTTTTTCCGCTTTCTCTTGTTTTTGGATTTTCGTATTCTAATGCTCTTTTTGGCAGATGTGGAGCAAATGGAAATGCCCGAAGTGGTGGCACACAGTGACAACGCTGTTGATGTTGATGATATGGATGTAGTTAAAGATGCTGAAATCGATGTTGACCGCAACTGAGTGTTGACCATCATTGTACTAGGACATTTTGCTAATTTTATTTCCCCCCTCCTCCTCCTCCACCTACTTCATCGATTCATGTAGATAATGCAGCGATCAACAAGCGTCAACGTTACAGTGAGGGTAGCGCCGCAGGAACTGGAACGGGCCGCAACAAAAGCAATAATCATACACTGCCAGCAAATAGTAGTAGCACCACAACTACTAGCAAACGTCTCATTGCCCGACGACGTTCTACCTCGGAGCGTACCAAAGCCTCGAACAGCAGCACAGCCGGTGCCAGTGGAGGAGTCCGCACGCGTCTCTCCGTGCCCTTGGCCAAGTATGAGAGGCGCTGACGTAAGCGACGTCGACTATGCTGCTGCTGCTGTAGCCACTCCAATTACTCCTCCAATTGACCAGGCAATGTTTATACTATTTTGTTGTGTTATCATTTTTAACAATTTAATTATGTTGTCCAAAAAGAAGGCGAGGAATTGACTCTTGTTTTTTTTTTAATAATTGTCAAAAGATGCTGCACAAAGTTATGTTTTGGCAGCCGCAATTATCATTTATTTTACCCCACTTAGAACTATAAATTTCTTGCAAAAGTTACTTAACAAAAATTATAAAAAAAAAACAATGTATTTGGTATAGCTTTGCTTACAACTATCACAAAGTTCACAAAATTGTTACAAGAAAAATATAAATTGTAATTAGAAGTGCAGAGTTTTAGACAGTAGGTTTACATTCATAAGTGGAGTCTATTTTTAAAAACGAAATGCCGATCTGGACTAAAGAGAGGAATTCCAAATAGCACTAACTCTTACATACATTTAATAAATCCAGACACAAATATACAAAATCATCAATTCAAAAGCTAAAAACGGAGTCGCTGAATAAAGTAAACATTTACATTTTTACAGTGCAACAGCAGAAGAACAATATTGGTTTCACTGGTGCAGCATTTGACATGGTTGAATTAAGAACACAAGGACGGGTGAATACTTCGCCACATACCGACCGAATTTGTAGTGTTTAGCACCACTGCGAATAACGTTTTTAGTTTTCAATAGTCGCAATTGTTTTGGAACATGTATTGAACCAACTCGTTCTTGAGAACCTTGGTACGCATCCATCGAATTCGTCGAAATCCACTGCGCAAGAAGAAAATCCTGTCTCGTGAGATAAACACACCGGCCACTTGCTCACAACAGCATTGAAACAAAACAACGCAAGATAAATTCGAAAGCGTGGCGTTGCCAGTGCGCGAACAATGCTCACAGAGGAGAAACTTTCACCATATAGGAAGTGTTCAACAAAAAGAACGATAGAGTTTACAAGCTATGCACTACTTTTCAAGAGTTCAGAGAGGTCAGCATCTGGCTTTGGTGGGCAAACGCCCATGATGGGGTCATTAAGCTCCACTTTTGTGAAAAAGCGGTCAAAACTTTGCCTAAAGTGTATCAATCCGACGTTTTGAAAAAGGTTGAGAAGCCCCTCAACACGATATTATTTGCAAACAAGCCGTGGACCTTTCAACAAGACTTCGCTCCAGCTCACAAGGCAAAAACGACTCAAACATGTATAAAAAACAATGCACCAAACCTCATTTCTACGGATGATTGGCTTGCCGATAGCCCAAACCTAAATCCATGGGACCACAAATTGTGTCCGAAACCGCGACTGATACATCATTAAATCCTGATCATCAGTAAAGCTACGGCGTATCACAATAAATAGTTAGATCAGCGATGTTCACCCATAGCCCCCAGGGGCCGAACACTTTCGGTAATTCACGCCGAATGCTTGCCGAAGTAATGCTTCAGTGAGTGTCGGAGAGAGACAGAGAGCGTCAGAGAGCCTCTCTTGAACATCGCTGAGTTAGATATTAACACTTTGTTACGAGGCAGATGCAACAGAGAGGCACCAACTATTGAGAGAGTTTGATCTGGATACAGGAATCAACATAAGACAGGTAGAGTTAAGTCTGAATACTAGTCGGAATATGATTCACAAATAAGTTTAAGCACAGAGCTCCAAGATGACTGTCGTGGGGAACAGATTGACGATATGAATTCTACTCCAAAGTATGCACTCGTCTTAGAAACGCGCCTACCTTTCCATTTCTTGTACTTCTGCCAAGCCACTTCACATATATACTGAAAGTAATGGTTTTGCAGGAAAAACATGGGGGCGCCTCTATTTCAGCATCATTATCATGAAGATACACATAGACCTACAACGTGACGTCGGACATCTGCCATTTAACTAGTCTCCCAGCTGGCACGCCGTTTATAATCGGAAGCAGAGGTCATAAATTGAATAAACGACAGGAAATGGACAACATACGCCTACTTTCTGTACTTGCATGGTCGCTACATATTCTTGTGAGTTCTAGAGTCCTTTTCCCAGCAGTATTTTTGCAGTCACCCTCCAAGTCGCTTTGCATGTTCCCTTAATTAGTATTGGGGACTAAACGATAAGGTGTCACCCCGTTGGGTGGCTGTTGACTTGTTCCTCATGGTTTTTCTCCAAGATTTATATGGGAAATGTGTAAAAGATTGATGCCACAATTCTTGGTTTGGTTGATTGGTTTTTTAAGACTAAGATTTGGGCACTAAGCAACAAAAAAAGCTCAAATCCCCAAAAAGCGTACCGCTAAACCCTTTAATCTTAAAACTAAAAAAAAGTATTTCCAATTTATTGAGTCTGGGTTAACAACAACAATAACAAACATTACATGGCAAATATTCGTAAGTTAAATTGGAAAATTAACCATTAATTGGAATCATATGGCTTAGTTTTTAAAAATTGATTTACAAATCAAACATTACAAAGGATATTTAGTATAGTAAGTGATATAATCGTGTTAAGAAACGAATGAAAGTGTCAAAAAGATCAAGTTAATTGTAACAGTTCTTGTTGAAACCCATTCCATTCACTGGGTGTACTTAAATAACTACTCCATTTTGGTTTTAACTCATTCAAATGAATTGTCCAAAAGATATTTTTGGACATAATTTGCTGTGAAAGATATAGTGTAAGACTCTTTTCTTGATTGGCATGAATTATATTTCCAATATATTTCAGCATTAAATCGCGACCAACAGCTTTGAGATACATGCTAGTTTTTCGTAAGACTTTACCTAAACTATCAAAGTTGTTGCTATTACAGCCCCAGATTTCAGCTCCATACACTTTAAGTAATTGTGTGCAAAAGTCTTTGGAACTATTTTGTTGTAATTTGGCCTCTTCGGTCATTCTCTGTATTTGTTTGGTGAACGACAGAGTGGGGGTCAGCACCACACCCAGGTAGCTCAATTCTGTGGCTATATGTATGTTTTGTTGTTGAAAGGTCCACTTTTCTAAGGCATTTAACCTGCCTCCTCTACGAAAGACCATAATTTGAGATAAAGACGCGTCTATATCCAAGCTAGATTTTTGGCAATATACCGTTAATTGATCTATCATGGTTTGAAGTAGATCAATCTGATCCGAGAATATGACCAACTGATTTGCATGCACCAAGAGTTTTAGGCAACGATTTTCTATGAAAAGTCCACCGTCCAAGTCTTTATATAGATCGTCCAAAATAAGGGAAAAAATTATTTCTGTTGCCTTGTTTTTTTCTATCTTATGATAGAAGCTGAGTAGCTGTTGAATGATTTTGGAAGACACCCCCATACGGAGTAGTTTGAATTGTAGAACTTTCTTCGATCTCTCAACCGAAAGTGGCTTAAAATTTACAAAAAATGCATATACCTTTTGAGAGGAGTGCAGTTTTAGATGAACTATTGCTGACAAATTGTATACTGTGTCTATTCTGGAGTAAATCTGATGAAATCTGTTTAGGATTTTCAATAGAGTCTCATACATGCCATCGGGAGAATCGCACTGCTCAAGCTCTTGGGCTATACGAGCTAGTGATCTTGCCTGGTCAATGGGTAGGTTTTTCGAGCTAGTTGGCAAATCTGTTAGGGATTCTCTTCGACCCAATACTACTCCAGGATCTATTTCTAAACAAATTGGTAAATGATCAGACCATTCGATGGTCTCTTTATTTTCTGTTTCCACACGAAAATCTAGCACCAACGGCATTAGTTTAGCGGTCACCGAGGCAATGTCATTAGTTGATTTCCCCACTGTACCTCTAAATGTAATGCTTCCCTCTTTGTCGCCGTTTGTAAGGCCATTTAGTATAATAAGATCATTCACATTGCAGAATTCATGAAAAATCCTACCCTTTTGATTAAGGGTCTTGTCTTCAGTTTTTCTACCGTCTTTGTTGGCCACACAGTTCGGTATTGTATCCAATTTTCCAAGCTCTTGCCTTAGCTCTCCCAGACGTATGTTTATATCACCCAGTACAATGGCATAATCTAGGCGATTTTCGGTTTTTTGAAAAGCTTCTTTTAGAGGCGAGAATTCTTCCATCCAATTAGCTCCTCTTATGTAGAGTGGAATTATGTTCAGTGTGAAATCAGGCCTGATAAACAACTTTAGTATCTGAAGATTTTCCAATTGTTCCATTTGATGTTTAAGTTCCTTTTTAACACCCACAACGCATCCTGCAATTCCTCGACCTCTAAGTATTCGCAGCGCTGGAGTCCAATAGAAAACGTACTTCTGTCGAAAATGATCCTCAAAGTTTTGGATTTTATTACAACGAGCATGCGTTTCTAATAAAATGAAAATGTCATTGGATTCTAGATATTCAATAAACTTTGGGTCATTAATTTTATTTTCCAATCCATGCACATTATAGGAGACCAGTTTTAAGGATTTAGAAGTGTCTGATGTAGCCATTATATGTATTATTCTTCTTGTTGTTCTGATTTCTTTGTTGTAATTTACTTGAAAAATGATTCACGCTTACATCCGCCTTTATTGAGATAATGAATGTGAACACCAAACACTATCGATAGCATTTGCGATCGCGTAGAATTCAAACTCACGAAATTAAGATATCGATAGTCGTAAGCCGTGGCATAACTTTGTTTGGCAGACATGACAATATCGACTCCGCTGTTGATGCTGATCAAGACTATATATATACGTTATGGGGTCGGAGATGCTTCCTTTAGGATTTTACATTCTTTTGCACAAACTTAACATGCATTGTGTATTGCATTTCAAAAAAACGGGTCTAAGGTTGTAAGTTCCGGTCGGACTAGTTGAGTGTGATCCAAAATCTGTGTTACTCGGTGAAATACACATGTTAACATGACAGGCTTTCATAGCTTCTTATTTTACGGATGGCGAAGGTGACCGGTTGTGTATTAGTTTGAAATAAGTTGGACAGAGTTTAAATTTCGATCTAGCTTTGATATGGATATCGATAGTTTAAAGGCCCAACTATCGATTATGTTTAAACGAGCTATCGATATAGTCGTGCCGTTTTATTTCTGGTATTATTGCTTAACTGATCAGCTGGTCACACCATTAAGCTACGACTAAGAATTTGCCACGAAGAACAGATTTTATTTTGCATCCAAATTTGAGCTTTATTAAACGCTGCCAGTTTCATTGAATATATTGAAGAAGTGCATCTTTGAACCATGGGCTCGAGTCACAGTGTGCATGTACCTGGCGGTGGCACTGAAGGTAACGTAACGGTAAAGCCGTGGACCACGTAAACGTTCAATTAAAGAAAATCACACACCCTACATATGCCTAAGCATCTAGTAAATACAAATGTTTTTCCTCATCCGCAAACAGGCTACCACGTACTCAAAGTACAGGACAACTCGCCGGGCCAGAAGGCAGGTCTGGAGGCATTTTTTGATTTCATAGTTGCCATTGCTGGCACTCGTCTGGACCAGGACAATGATATGCTGAAAGAGCTTTTGCGCCAGAATGTTGACAAATCCGTGCGAATTACCGTATATTCAAGCAAGACACAAAGTGTTAGGGAGCTGACATTGACACCCAATGTCCAATGGGGCGGCCAAGGTCTGCTTGGCGTTAGCATACGCTTCTGTTCGTTTGAGGGGGCCAACGAGAGTGTCTGGCATATACTGGAGGTGCATCCCAATTCGCCAGCCGAGCTGGCTGGACTGAGGGCCTATAGTGATTATGTTATTGGAGCCGATGCCATACGTCATGAGAACGACGATCTCTTTACGCTGATTGAAATGCATGAGCAGCAGCCGCTAAAGATGTACGTGTACAATCTGGATGATGATGCCTGTCGGGAGGTAACAATTAAGCCGAATACTGCTTGGGGAGGCGAGGGTGCATTGGGTTGTGGCATTGGCTTTGGATATCTGCATCGCATTCCAGTACAGCCGGCACCAGCGATGGGTGTGCCGACCACGGAAGCATCGCCAGCTTCAGCTCCTTTACTAAGCGGGGCAGGTGCAGCTGCACCAACGGCTACAGCTGCGGCTGCTGCTGCAGTAGTTTCACCCACACTGCCTTATATACCACCTCTGGCCAATACATTTGGCACTACAAATGCAGAGATGAGGCCACCCACCATAGAGCCACCGACTCAACCGAGTCTGTTTAAGACATATTTCAATCCTGACGAGGCTACCGATGCTCTGACTGCCGCCTTGGAAACACATGCAACTATAGGCGAACCGACGTCAGTTTCAGATAATGCACCCGCTTTCGTTCCACCTGTGGCCGCTCCTCCACCTGTGGCAGTTGAAGCTCCCGCTCCGCCTCAGCCTGTGCCACCACCAGCCAACATTTATATACCCGGCGTTGTAAATCCCGCCCTGGGCGGCATACCACCTGCCCAGTTGCCCTATCCACAGGCCACTGCGGCGCCTCAGCTGCCGCCACCAGCCGCTGTGCCCATGTTCTCTGCACCCCAACAGGTTTACATGTCCGCCCCAGCTGCGCTTTCGTACCCCGCTCAGACGGTGCCCTCATATCCGCAAGTTCAGCCCTCCATGGGCGGTCTGTTTCCGACGCAACCCACGCCGATGCCCCCGCAAATGTTCACGCCCACTTCACCGCCGGAGCAGCACGCGGTGCCCACTACCCAGGCGAACTAAGTTGCAACTGGACACCAGATTGTCGTTAATTTTATGTTTTTAAATTTTTACCAAAATTGCAAGTGAAAATGGGGAAAAAGCTGACAAAACGCAGTTTCAAGTTTCTGTGCAAAGCTGCATTAATAAATATCTAAAAATCTATCTAAATAAATTAAAACCGAAGAGCATCACTTGGGGGAACGGCTGGACCGATGTGAGAAAATGCCGGCGAAGTCGAGCAGCAACGGGAAGGCAGGGTGCAACTGGGTCCAACTTCCTCAGCCAAAGGCGACCTCGTTTATTGGAATGTGCATTTAGTCGTCGACTCTGCTGTACTTAATATCAATTTGTTCAATGTCGTCGGTGACCAAACTATTTTGTCTCTCCTCATTGAACTCCAGCAGCGTACGCTGCAGTCGGCAGCGCAGGATATTCGCCTCATGATCGGACAGTGAGCGCAGTTCACTCAGTAGATATTTCACCAAGGCCGCATCTCGATCGTACAGTTGATCTCGCTGGCCAGAGGAGGGAGCAGCCGACATGGTGGTCTGTGCCGATGACACTGGTGCCGGTCGATTGCGGCGTAAGCTGTAGCTGGGAGCCGCTGGAGCTGGTTTTGCACTATTGCTGCTAGACGGAGGAGTTTCCTTTAGGAAGGCACAAGCCGAGCTAACATTGGTGGCCTGGCTATCGTTGCTATCCTCTATGGAGGAATTGCATAGGGTCAGTCCACCTCCTACTCCTCCGCCTCCACCGCCCGCGCTGCCGCCATGTTTGAGGAAGTTAAGAGCACTGGAAAATTTCCAAACGCATCGCGATTTGTTGGCTTTGTTGGCCGTGTTCCGATATTGGATGCGCAGATTGGACCACTTAGCATGCATCTCAGACTCGTCGTAGGTACCATCGAAAGCGGCATAGACCCGAGCCCAGGAATCTCGGCGGGTCAGTTTATTGTTGTAGTGCTCGTTGCCCGTATTCCAAATGCAAGGTTCCACTTTGATTAAACCAATAAGTTTGAGTATATCATCCGTTGACCAGGTCTTCTGTACTCTTGGTCGGGAACGCTTCACCTGCGGTTCCAGTTCCATTTCCAGCAGTGACTCCTCCTGCTGTCCATCTCCATCCCCCTCGTCGTACTCATATTTGGTTTCCATTCGGAGTTTTTTGTAAAAAAATTGATACAACGGAAAATTTCAGACAAACAAAGAATTTGCTTAAGCAAATAGACAAATGTATGTGTACGTATGTACTTAGAGTGGATGGGCAAATAATTTTCACCGACAAACTTATTTACAATCGATTGGTCGATAGCCTGACCAACCTGTTAGCACATCGCTAAGAACCGCGATATTTTATTGCCCATTCAAAAATGTTTTGAATACGTCGAGCCATGGATTCTTTAAGCTGGTCTTTTTCATTAATAGAAGCTATCCATTGTCTTATCCCGAAGGTGATTACCATTCGATATATATATATTTTTTAAAGCTTTTCTACAAATCTGTAAATTAAATGCGTGTATTCTCATGGTTTTTATACTCTGTACCGTAGGTACATAGAGTATTATAAGTTTGTGCAAAAGTATGTAACATCCAGAAGGAAGCATCTCCGACCCCATAAAGTATATATATTCTTGATCAGCATCAACAGCCGAGTCGATATAGCCATGTCCGTCTGTCCGTCTGTCTGTCCGTATGAACGCACAGATCTCAGAGATGGTAAGAGATAGAGGTTTGACGTGTATGGGACATATGCTTCTTATGTCTGCAGGCAGATCAAGTTTATTTTCAATTTTGGCCACGCCCCCTCCCGCCCCCGCAATTTAGAAAAAACGTCATATCTCCCACAGTTTTGAAGATAGATGGCTTGTTCCTTCTGGACATATTTAGTTATTAGAATAACTTATCGATACGCCCCAAAGGAATGAAGAAGATCGAATGAACGGTTTTCGAGTTATGATCAAAAGACAAAATTTCTTGGTACAGAGTATGTTATAGTCGGGCTTGACCGACTTTCTTTCTTGTTCTCATTACTATTTTTACCAATGGCGTAGCCAGGGGGGGGCCGTTGCCCCCCCCCTTAAATAATTTCAATTGGCTTGTAAAAATTTACGGTTACTTTTTGGAAGTTTTTGGAGTTTTAAGGTCTGGAAAAATTGTTTTGTCCCCCCCTTCGCCGAAAGATGGCTACGCCCTTGATTTTTACTTTTCCGCCTGTTAAGCAGATACCAAGACATGAGCAATTGACAAAAGTTAAGAGATTTAATACCGACTTTTCAAGGCGAGGAAGAACTGATGTCTACGGTTCTCCTGCCTGCGTCATTTTACATCTAAAGTTCTTCATTTATTTTTAGATCAAAATTCAAAATTCTCTAGAGATTATTCTGCGACACCCCCCTAATATGTAAAACACTCAAAATAGTACAGGAAAATTTCTTCATTTAAATCTGCGATGGGCATGGCTTTTGTTGCCATTTCTAGGAGAGTTATTTTTTGGCAAGCGGCGTCACTCAGACTCGAAATTGACTTTCCTTATGTATGTTTACTTCAAAATTTTACTTTACAAAATTTGTGATCCAGAGCCCATATCTGCCCATAGTCCGAGAACTCCACCCAAATATCGTTTCACTAAATAGATGTGAAGAGAAATATCCCTGTACAAGTGCTGCCCACTGAATACTGAGCTCTAGTCCTCATCTTTAGTAGAACTCTTTAGATATTGACACCAGTGGTTGACGATGATTTCTTCAATTGTTGTATTGTTTTGGCACTCGAAACAATACTTTGTAATGTCAGAATTTGATACATTATACAGCAGAGTCAATTGACGCCCTAGAAATGGCAGACTGTCAGTATATGTGAACGCATCTATATTACAAGCCTTAGGATGATACAATTTGCTTAATTTTTAATGTATCTATTGTTAAACTTAGAAATTAAACAGAAAGTTAAAGTAAACTTTATGATTTGGATGATTTAAGAAAAAGTATAACTTAAGTATACTGGTATACTTTTATATGGTATACTTTTATATGTACAGAACATTTGTCTTAGTCTTAATCAAAGTCAGTAAGGTGTGTACTGTTTTCTCAGAGATTTGTGGTGAGTGATGTCACAGTTGAGATATTCAATCTTTGCAAACGTCCCAGTACCAAAAGCTCATCAATTGAACGTTTGGCATAGAATTTCTGATCTTCGGTTAGCTTCAGAAAGGCATGAGCCCAGGCTTTGGCATAGCTTTCGGCTTCGGCTAGAGCGCTGGTATCGAACTGAACAGGCAGCCCAGTAGGTTTGGAAAGCTGTATAGGTTCTTCCTTAAAGTGCTGCTGGGCCTGCGACTGGGCACAGATGGAGACATGATCCAATTCAATAGGTGGCGGTTGTTCCTCAACCGTCCAGGAATCTTCTTCAGAGAATAGCTGAAGTAGCGGACGGGCGGTGCTGGCTGGAGATGGTTGGCTGAGCTGCGGTTCGGGCTGCCAAATAAATAAGTTGAATAAGTCATCTTTTTGTTGGTTAGACCACCCACCTCGTCTTCAACGGCAGTCAAATCCTCCTCAATATCCTCCTCTACATTACACTGCTCATTGGGATCCTCCATGCGAATCTCATAGAAGTCTTTGTACTGCGAGGCATAAGTTACTGGAATTGTTGCGCTTGCTGGTGCTTTGGGGGCAGGGGCCACCTTTTGGATTTGGCTGCTGCGTTTTCGTGGTGAGGGTGTGGGACTTGGACTGGACTGCTCCGCTTCACCTTTTTGCTTCAGGTAGCGCACATGACACTTATGTATCCTCAAGTTGGAGGTAGTTCCTCCTGTGGATTGCATTACTCGCTTGCAGCCCAAGCAATAGAATCGCCATTTCAATTTGGAACCATCAGCTCTCACAATTTCTCTATACACTTCCCATACAGTGCTGCGCCTGTTCTTCTTCACCAGACGGTATTCGCCGGTGTTGATCTTGAACAGGATCTCCAGTTGGGTTTCGGTGCATTTGTCATCATCCGCATTTAAAACAAACATTTTTTTTTTACTTTTTACTTTTGTTTTAGTGGTGGAAAACCAAGTAAAAGTACTACAAGTGACTCGTCCCCGTGACTAAGTGATTTTGCTTATCGACTGTCAGACTATCGACTGCTGCGATAACCACGTCCAAGCAGAAACGCGAAAACTCGTCAAAATTTAATGGCAAAATATAAAAGAATGAATAATAAAATTGTAGAAGAGGCCAAAGGATTGTGTGATGAGACCCATGGGGACATACTATTAAAAATCGACAAAGGCGAATACAGGCTTCTAAAGTGCGAGAACCGGAGCTCGGTTTGGTCGGTGTATCGCGAAATTGTGAGAGCTGATGGCTCCAAACTGAGTTGCCGGTACTACTGCTTGGGCTGTAGGCGAATCATGCAATCCATTGGACGTACTACCTCCAATCTGCGCATACACAAGTGTCATGTGCGATATTTAAAAAACAAGAAATCGTTAAAGCCGCATCCAGCTCCGCCAGCGGCGTCCACTTCCAAGCAGAAACGCGAATATAAAACGTGTGAAACGGACTTGGATGATTGCAGTGAAAATAATGTAAAGTTTAATGTAGAAAATATTGTAGATCTGAATTGTTTAAAAAAACGTATTTTGCAGCTGGAGGAATCTAGTAAAGCACCTGGCATATACAAACGTGGGACCAAGCGTTTCGATTGGAGCACCGATGCGACCAAAATGTTTCTACAACTATGGGCGGAGCATATCGAAGAGTTAAGGGGTCTACGCACCAATATCCATGTTCACAAAGATATGGCCCAGGAAATGATACACTTCGGCCCCAGTCATATCGAGATTAAGGCCAAAATGGACAATATGTCTAAGAAATATAGGTAACTTACAATCAAATGAAACAAGATTCATTAATAAAACTATTTCCTTGCCCTGCCAGAAAGGAAGCGTACAAGTTCCGTTTGACGGGAACACCTTCTAAATGGGAGTATTTCTATAAACTGCAGACATTGTTACTGGGAACCTCATCGGTTGATGCCTTCGAGGAAGTGTTATGCAAAAGTTCAGGTTTGAATAAACTAAATTGTTGTCTCCAAAAGTTCTAAATTCAATTTGCATTTAGACTTGGCTTCCGATGAGGATTTGGACACTATGGAACTGGAAAAGTTTAGCACCGAAGAGCTAGAAGAGCAATACATAAAAAATGAAGAGCTAAATTTGTCATCAGCCACACCCGAGCGTGCCATAATTCAAACACATGCAGAGGAGCGTTTAATGGAAATCGAGGAAGAGAAATTAGAAATAGAAAAGGAAAAACTAAAGATAATGAAAATCTTAGCCTCACAGCTTTCAGCATATCACAAAGACATCATTAAATTGATGGAACAGAAAAATATAAATAGTGCCTTTGGGTGAAAGCGATTACAAATAGTCTTAAGTATGCATAAGTCTGAGCCAAGTCGTTTAAAAGGATACTTGAAAGTTGTTTGTTTAATGAATAATAATTAAGTTTGTCACAAATAATCTGAAAGTATATTATTTATTAGGCTAACTCATTTTGTTTTTTTTAAATAATTGCATCAAGTTTTTATGGAATAACCTAAAGTCCTTCGATGCTTCTTTCATTATTTGTAATTTTTGCTTTTCGATGGCCAGCTTTTCCTCCTCTATTTCCAAAAATCGATTAGCTGTTTTGCTGGTTTTCACTTTTACTGGCGTGTCATACTTGTTATCGAATGATTCTTTCAGAGAAGGTCGTTCATCTAGCTCCTCCTTCGCTATGTCCTCCTCATCCTGTTCCACCACAAACTCTAGGACTTCTTTAAAAATGTTTATTGAATCGTCAGGTCTTTCTGTAGAGAAATTTTCCTCCGTCTCGGCTATATATTCTTCGGAATCGGAGTTGGCATTCGAGCAAGTGACCGATTCTGGAATGTGTTGGGTTATATTAATAAGGTTGGGGTCGAAAAATTGAATAAGTTGTTGTACCTGTTTTATCGAACACAATTTCCTCAAATATATCCACGTTTTTGGTGCCAATTAAAAGTGGTTGAATTCTATGAAAGTATTCCCAGGTGGATGGTTTTCCAGTTGTTCGTACTTTTTCTGCTTCCAAACTGTAGGAGAATATATTGATATTTAATAAGACGATTAATTCTTTTCTATCTCACAAAGATTGATGATTGATCTGTGCGATGCCTTTATGCATTTCTTCAATTTACCGGTATTTCCTGGACATGTTATCCACCTTAGCTTTGATCTCAACATGACTTGGACCGTATCTGCTCATCTCATTGGCAAACTCCCTATAAATAATTGAATTTTTGCGCGTTCCTCGTATGTCTCTTAAGTTCTCTGCCCATAATTGTAGAAGCATATTGGTTGCTCCTGGACACCAGACAAAGCGATGCAACGATCGTTCCTTTTCCTTGGCAAAGAAAGTCTCAATTTTGGAATTTTGTTGTTGTGCTGCGACTCGAACAAATTCAGAGGGCTCTGAAGGTGTCTGGGAATTGATTTGCTTGATACACTCGTTTTTGGCCACATGAGTGCTTTCTTTTACTTTGGAAAGACGCTGCAGCGGGCCATCTTCGGCCAAGAGTCTTATCAAAGGTCGCTCTTTCTTAGCTGGCGGCGGCGTTTCCAGCTGCAAAGGTAAAAGGCAAGGTTAACAAGGTTGTCACTGCTCCAAGTGGTAGCTTACATTATCCTCGAAATTATCCTCGAAATCTTTAGGTGTTACGAATATGTTCTTAAAGAAATTTTGGTTTTTAGATTTCCTTGGTAATGGATTTCCGGTAATGGTTTTAATTTTGTTGGCACCGCTGCTGCGTCTGGTGGTGGCGCCCACAAGTCTGGGCTGCATTTTGTATTGCGAGTCGAATATTTGATAAAAGAATGCAAGCTGCGGCTTGTTTTATGTTATAATAAAAAAATAAACAAACAAGGCTCTCTCTTTTCGATAAATGGCTCGTTACAACGTAATGAGTAATCGATATCGATAGGTCAATAGCGGTGAGTGACGCATCTGCTCATTGGCGGCCAATTTAAGTCTATACGAGACATGCTTACATTTTTAATCTATTCACAGCGAAAATATGCTTTAGGTAAGACAAAAATTTTAAATTCGGGTCACCTTATTCCTTTGGGTCTGGTAGATTAGAGACAAGAAGACGAAAGCCTAGACTTAACTAACTTTAAAAATCATCTGTCGCTTTAGAGACAGTTTATATACCTTCATATATGAACAATACTGACCTCTAATATAAAATCTTGAAATTTCTGGATTTGGTTCTGACCCTTTCAACCTTATATCAAATAGAAATTGAAACCATTGTCAGAAAACACCAGAGAGCATTGAGTAGATATTTCCAATTCCACTACTTCTAGTAACTACAAAAAAGAACAGCTTTTTTCTTAAAGCAGTCAAGAATATATTATAATTAAAAGTTTAGACTACCTATTAAATTTAATTATGCTGATAATGTTCAACAATTTCGAAAATTGATCATAAAAAAAACAATTCCCTCAGAGCCCCAAACAGCCTTTAACATCTGCTCTGCTCCCCTCAGCAATGGCACGAGCCACAAGCAATCAACTGACTTCTGTTCTGTAAGATAAAAATTTTCGTTTCAAGTGACAAGGTAAATGCTAAACCATAATTTTTGGCCACAAGACCGAAAAAAACAGCTGCTGGTAACCAAAGCACGAGCCAATATGTTTGCAGCCGTCTTAAAGAGCGACAGGAGTCAGAGTTGGAGTCAGGGACAGACAGGTAAAGAAAACCGGTTCTCCCTAAGGCTCCCACACGCAAATATAGCTGACTTCGAGATGCATACACCACTTGGCTTGGGGCTGAACTTTTCAATTATTTGGCAGGGGTTGAATCCGGGCCGCGACCATTAGTCGTAATCTTTGCGCAATTGTCGTTGATTGCGTCTGTGCCACGGGGTAGGGCTCTCACTCACAGTTGAGAAGACAAATCTACTTGATTAGCTGCGA
The DNA here is from genome assembly GCA_035044985.1 of Lordiphosa fenestrarum. NCBI lineage: Eukaryota > Metazoa > Arthropoda > Insecta > Diptera > Drosophilidae > Lordiphosa > Lordiphosa fenestrarum. Next base: position 22,773 of record JAWNNO010003500.1, read on the forward strand.
AATGCGTGCGAAATCTACATATTTACGTATGGACTTGCACAAAAAAAATGGAATACTAGGGCAATTGTATGCCCCTCATCAATTCATTTAGATTCCAACATTTTGTAGATCAAAAAATGACTGAAGTCGGTGGCTGGTGACTCTGCTACTTTGCGTCCAGGGGTAGTCCCCAAGACAAGTATAGTCCTGGAATTTTGCCTGGTATATTTCTAGCTTCAACTTAGTTAGCTAAGTTTGAAATGATCTCAAAAACATGTGACTGTTTATTTTTTTCTTCCTCCTATGACGTGTTGTGTCTCTGTTTAAAGTTGTGCGAAAGCCTAATACGACCTCGAGCAGGCTAAATATTTCAACTCAAAAATATGTTATTGAAGTGAGAACCTTGTATTAAAAGTGAGAAAATCCGTTTAAGGTATGTTTTTGGTTAGGATTGTGCTCATCTTGAGTCCAATGTCAACGGGTCCCAGTGGCAGCACTTTTCTCTTCGATTGTTATCGATTGTGTTTATCGACTGTAAGTCTAGCTTTTAAGCGGAGTTCATTTATCTCTTTTGAGCTAGAATGCTTTTGCAAATGTAACAGCATAAAAGTAACAAACTCTCCTAATATCTGTTCCACTTATCTGTCTCTTATTATTTATATTCTCGAAGAAAAGTTAAGCCATTAGAGGTCAATCACTTATCCCCCAAAACACTTGAGCTCTCCCATTGGCCAACATTTCAGCTGCGTCACATTTTTAGTATGTAGATTTTCGTTAGGCTTAAGCAAACATATCTTATCTGACGATTGCAATACCCACCCACCCACACTAGTCAATTTGGATATGGGAGCGTGACACGAGTCAAACCCAATGCCTCCCGTCCCCGCACACCCAGCAGGCAACCAAAGCAAACCAGTTAAGCAATACAACCAACGACCCACGTCAAACATTAAGGAAAATGAAAAAAAAGGCACAGGGCTCCTCCAACAGAAATGCAATTGAAAGACATGAACTCAGGCCGGGATGACAACCTGCAATCAAGCGCCAGCCAGCCAGGCAAGCCGACTGCATCATCAACATGCTGCATGCAACAGGCGCGCGCGCGTAGGCCACATTTGCAACATTTGCCGCGACATTTGCACGGGCTTTAACTTAAATTATGCGGCAAACAAATAAGGTCTCGCCCAGCTTCAACTTCAACAGTTCTCCACTTCACGCAAGCCTCTCATAATGATGCCATGAGGCCATAATCAAGTTGCCAGTTCGCCAGTTGCCTCAACATGTCGATGTCGCCAGTTGCACAAAGTCATGGTCGTCGCCAAGCTCCACCTCCCCCTGAAACGAATGACAACAGCAAAGCGAATGCAGACAAAAAAAAAAACCACCAACTGGCAGCAATCGCAAGAAACAATTAATTTTTAAAAAGCAAATGGTGAGTGGAGAGATGAGACTAAGAAACCAAGCCATGAAGACCGAGTTGTGGTTTACCAGTTAGATTGAGATCTTTCTAGGATTTGTTTCATAAATAAATAGAGCCCTGGGTTTAAATTTTCTACCTATTCTACCACCAAACAAAATGGCTTTTAATATTCATATTTTTAATACTAAATTGTTCCTTTTTTCATATCCTTTGGATGATTTTCAGCTCAGTTGGTTAAAAATTTAAGATCCATTTAACATTAAATGGATATTATAATATACTTTTTAATATCCTTTTTTTTTGCTCTATGTAGGAATCAAATGTTAGGTTCCACATGATGATGAGACATGAAATATGACTCGATTTTGTGTTGGCTTGCTTAGTTAAGTACTTTTGTTTTAAATTGCCCCGGGCACTTTCTGAAATTCAGGTTGAATGCTTGCCGAACAGTCAGACAGAGCGTCTCTCTTCTTGGGGAACACTGTTCTCATCGTTCGGTTTTACATTCAAGTTCTCGTTTTTTGACTCACGATATTTGGTTATACTGCTTTAGAGCAGTGTTTCCCAAGAAGAGAGGCTCTCTGTCTCTCTTTGACACTCACTGAATTGCCGAACACGGCTGGGGAACACTGCTTTAGATGATTGACAGGGGACACCAACTTTTTCTGTATCTACCTAAAATGAGAATAGCAAGGAGAAATCCTCTGAGTAAGCAAAAGCACACTGCAAAGATCTTGCGGGAAGCAGATTTCTAGACCATATCTAGATTAAAAAACACAAATCACAAAATTTTTGTGGAAATGGAATTGAGAACAAAATACGGTATTTGTCTTTTGTACAGGAATCTACAACATCAGAAGAAAAGTAAATAGAAATTAAGGAAGAGATGTAACCACGCATTTTTAACCAAAGTCTCAAAATTTATGAGTTTTGGGTATTTTGAGCACAGAAATTTTGTAAAAAATGTAGGTAGGGCTTAGCCCACATAGTTATCTCTTAAGTAAAATACATTTGTCAAATAATACCCAAACGGCCATCTGTAACTGTGAAGACCATAAAATTCGACAGGCCAGGTTCGGGGCAGCCTTCAGAGATAACTAATAAAGATTCACATAGAAACATCGGGGCTGTTAATGGTTCCCAATGCCCAGATGGAACACAGTCACTAATTTGATTTGACGAAAGTCAATTACCACAAGAACACAACAGCAACAAACAAACCGGGGGAGCTTATCAGAACGATTGAGCCGCGGCTCCATCGAATTAATTTACGCATGCGACCCGGCCCCAAGGAACAGTAGCTGTAAAAAGTTTAATGAGCTGCACAAAGCGTAGACGAAGAACCAGAAGTCAAAACAAAAAGAAAGAGCGTTTGTTTTGATTATGCGACAAAGCAGCAGACAGCAGAAGGGAAGTACAAAAGAAAATTGAAAAATTGTAGAGAGAGAGAGATTAAGAGAGAGAATGCGCAACAAGCTTTGGTTTCAAACAAACTGGTTTCTGTACTCCCACTCACACACACAGACACACGCACACGCACACTTGAGAGCGCTGCTCGAAGCTTGTCTCTAGTTCTGGTTCAGTTGCCGTTTAAGGTTCGTTCGTTTTTGACGCGTTTGGTGTCGTAGGTCTTATTTCTCGATTGTTTCGAATGTTTTGGAAAAACAATTACAATATCGAATTACTTCGGTGCAGTGAACTTACGTTATTTGTGTACAAAGATCTATTAAATTAAGTAAATAAATAGCATAGTGCTTTCTATTTTCAAATTGTTTGCAAGTGGGCTTTCAGCCATAATAGACACTCGAATTGCAAGAAACTTTCAAGTGGGATTAACTGAGGTATGTATTAATTTAATCTTAATTAGCTGAAATCTAAGTGGGTAGAATAACTAGAGGGTACAGTCCTAGAAGAAAATCATAGTTGATAAGTCTTTTAGGGAGCGATTGTATGCTTTGTTTGGCTAAGTATCAATGCGTCTTGTAAAACGACCCTGACCCAGTTCGAACCCGGATCTCCAATATATTGTTTGTCCGTATCAACAAACAGATCTACGAGATGATTAGAAGCACAGGTTCGACATGTGTGGGAAGTGATCTTCTTATACTTCAAGGCTAATCAAGGTTACTTTAAATTTTTGCCACGCCCTTTCCCTAATCTGCAAATTGAGAAAAACATCATATCTTTTAGTTATACTAGTTACACCGGTTTATATAGAGAAGGTTTTTGGCTTCTGTACATATTTAGTAATCAGTATAATATATCGATCCGCCGAAAGGAATGGTGAAGATTGGACCAACGATATTTGAACTATAAGGAGCCAACTATATTCGGATTATAAGGAAAACAAATTATGCTGGTTAGCACCGACCTCAACGTCAATAGGCAGCATTTTACATACCTTAAGACAAACTTTGAGAAGTGCAGAGTATACTGTAGTCGCCTTAATTACTTGTTTTGTTATCTCGACATATTCTATGCCTATGGGCACCCATAAAAACCTATGTTTTTAGAACCTCGTTTCCAAAGTTTATTGAAAGATTCGCAAAACCAAGAAGCTAAGCGAAACATTGGTAATATATGTATATATATAGAGTATATGCTTCAGGCACATGTGATTTTGTTTCGCGGAAAGAGTTTCCCGAGCGTATATAGTTTATGCATACAAAAATTGCAGCAACAACTTCGTATGTGTGTCTCTTCTATTTCTCTCCGATGCCTCTTGCGAAATTGAAGGCAACAACAGAGTTGATTTTGTTATTGTAGTGACTGTGCGAGCGTTAGGTGCTGTTGGGTACCCCTGATCTGGAATTTTTTCATGGCAATTTCAATGTTTCATTGGCAATTTGGATTGTAAGGATACTTCAATCGAAACATCAGTTCGCCTCTATTCCCTCTATTGTACCTCTTACCATTTCAGCTGACCATTACTTATTTGCTCGTTCGATCTGCACTTTCTTTTCTTTTCTTTCGGTTGTAAACAACAACAGTGAGCCATATTTTCTAATTCATTAGATCAGCTTAGATAATCTTTCCTCTTGCTGTTTTCTAACCATTATTGAACTGCGACACGATCATGAAAGTGGGTTAAATTAATAAGCAAAGGCGTTTCATTTTGGCGTCATCTTTTAAGCCGATGCCAGGCAGTTGGCTTCCCATTCGAGTTCGTGACTCGTTTTGCGTGCTGGCCAAAGCGAGTGGGTCGCACAAGAAACCCTCACTGTGCACTCCCAGGTACAAAATATAATTGTTCGATTGATAAAACAGACCAGGCCAGGCCAGTCCAGGCCAGGGCTGAGCAATGTTGCTCTAATTTATTTGCGCCTTGAAGTTTCCGCCTCTTGCCATAATAACTTCAATGCCGAACCGACATACTGACCATAATTCTCCAGCTTAATTGATTACACCTCCGGTAGTGGGTGGTGGAGGCGGTTCATGTGGAAAATATGTAAACTATTTTAAGTATTCTTTGTCCCCTCACCCCTCGCGTTTGCGATAATATCGGCATAAATCTATATTTTGCTTTCCGGCATGCGGCATTTTGGTTTCGAATTTCTTTTATCGACATTTGCATTTTGTTGTTTTTCAAGTGCATGCACTTTACTTGCTCTTGATAAGAGTGCATTTTCTTTTGTTCTGTAAGTAATGCTTATTGTTTGCCATACAATCAAATTGCATAAAAATTAATTACAACTTATTTTTTTTAATTTTAGTTTCCTGCAAGTACATTTATTATTCCACTAGAGGCTGATAAGGTTTTCAGTTTAGATGTAAGCCACCAAAACTGTGTTAAATTAATTTAAAATAGGTTTGAAATTAGGTATTATGTTTTGGCAAGGCTTTTCACTTTAAGTAGGTCTTAGCAAATGGTAGGCTTACTCTTTCAATTAAAATTGTATCACAATTTTTAGTCCCCCTACAAAAAATGTCTCCCAAATATCCGGCTCGAATAAGCTTAAGTGGTTCTTCGCCCGCCTACAAATCAATTGACTTAAAAGCGAAACTATTTGTAATGTGAGTTTATCCTTAAGCTTACCATTGCTTGCTATTTCCGAGGTGCGGTCTAGCTAAGCTAATTTATTTCTATAAAATAGTTAGATTTCCGTTTTTCTTCAGAGCTTATCTGAGCATTATCATTTCAAAACAATATCCATACTCGGCGCTTTATGATTTTGAAAAGAATCAAAGAAGCATAAGTCAAGTTGTGGCAAAAGAAATCCATGTATATAGGATAAGGCTATTTGAAAGGTCGGGAAATGGTTGAGAAACTGCTTTAATGAATGAGTTCCATTACGGTATTGGGCTTTGCTTTAGCAGTTTCTTCAGCTGGATGCTTCCTTCTCATCAAATATATGTCAAATTTTATATAAAATTCCATGAATCAAGCTTCGAACCAAAACCTTAGGTTTTATAAGTAAAGGAACTGAGAACTAACCAACAGGTTTCGAATTTCCTAACCAAACATTCTCCAGAATTTCAGAGGCTTGACGAATTCATATGTTGTAGTGTTTAGATGCTGTGTAGATTTTTAAACCTGCCAAATGACTTCTAGTTTACCATAATGACCCATTTATCCTAAATAAATTACTACTTTGTGAAAATATCGAAATTATCGATATTTTATTCCTTAAAATATTTATATCGAAATGATAATTTTTCAATATCCGGCAACCTTACTTCCTAAGAAACTGATAGTCTTTTGTTCCTCTTCTTCGCCACTTGGGAACTAGGAATAGGAATATGAATTTTGAATCTAATCGAAAGGCGAATTCAGTTCGGTTCAGTGGGTTTGAAAATAAATGCACCCTAAAACTCTGCGGGTTCCAATTTTCCAGCCTATAGAGCATTGATACAGCTTTCAATACCCGAGTAACTGAAGAATAGGAGTAGATGAGCCATTGAATTCAATCTATAACTATCAAGGAACGAATGGAAACTTTTTAATACTGAGGCAACAATAAAGAATAATAGGATCGATTTGATCTATGACTGAAGCAAATTTCAAACCTATGTATAATTACATTTGAAGCCTCAAACACAAGATTGGAATCTATCAAAATAATACCAATGATTTTGGATTATGTGTTTAGCTTCTTTAAGGTTCTTCCGATCTTTTCAGTAACAAAAATATCGTTATTTCTTATGCTGTTTTCGGTTCGGCTTAGAGTTTTTGAAAGAATGCCGGTTCAGTTCGGTAAAACCGGCTTGATTTAATAGCCTGATCCCTTATTTGAATATCAAAGGCAAGTTTAAAGTTTGGTTTTGATGGTCCGATGCGATCTTTTGTGCACTCTGAAAGACTTTTATGTCTCTTATTACATATATTGCCTGGACTAATGGTAGAATCTGTCTGTGATCTGAGTTTCAGAGTTTCTCAGCTGTGTTTTCCAAAGAGCTAAGGCAAATTTTGATCCAAAACTTAAAAAACTCAGAAAAAAGTAAGGCTTGAAGCAGAAGTAGAGCGAGTATGGCTTAAATAGAACACATAACATTTCAAAGACCAATTCAAGAACTGCGAACTGCATGAAGTTATCAAGGTATTAGATCAAACTTATACTTCGTTAACACAATCGATAAGTGTGTACCAAGAGGTAATTTGATAACTGAACTGCATTCTGCCTCGCAGTTTTCAATTGGCTTCACTCGCACACAATTTGCAGCATAATAATTGCGAAAATGAACTCATCAGCATAATTAAGCCGTCAATAAGTAAATGCCCCGTCTGTGTATACCGGCTGACTACTCCGGCCAGTCTTTTCCCGACTGGGCAATTTGTGTCATTAGCGAGAGAGACGGAGACGAAATCGGAGACCGACGGCCGTCTACTTGTTTGTGTTTGTGACAATGTTGTTGACGTTGATTTATCAGATACATCTACATAGGTACCATACCACACCATACCACTGGCCGGGCCGGGCCAGGCCATCCTCAGCCTCAGCCATTGCATAACCACCGACAACAATGTGTACCGTTAGCTTTCGGCTTGTTAATGAGCCACCACCAAGTCTAAGTCTCTTTAAGTAAGCAACGCACGTAACCAAACCAAGAACCAGACCCAGAAGCACGAAGAAATTGTGCATATTAAGATAAGAATGCAATGCACTGATCTCTCTGCACAGCGTCCGCCAAAAGTTGGCGGTCAAAGCCACAGAAGAATGCCGAGGAAAGAATGTTACATGCACTGGGTAAGTGCAACTGGTTCTAAGCTTTTGTGTTTGTAACTTGTCAGTCTGGTTTTCATTTTTCCCCACATTTTTTATACTCTGGCATCGCCTTAAGCACTGAAATGGGTCAATTTAGTGACAAGCGATGGCAATGCCATGTTGTAGCCAGTGTGTGTGTGTGTATATCGTTTGGACAAGTGACAAGTTTTCGACGAGGCATGCAGAAGATTGAACTGCACCATAGATGACATATGGCAGGATTTGGTTAGGCATGGTTGGACTTTCTCTTATCAATGCGAATAACACAAATTGCTGGAGCAAATTTTTTATTTTAGCTGCTCTGTTTGGTATGAAATTAGATATGCGAAATATTTGGCACTTTTTTGATGATGATAAGCAGCTGGTGGCCAGTTGCACTCAGCGATATTTAAAGCGATTTGTGCACTATAACTTTCAATTAAAGTTTGTGAATTATTCTTTTCTTAAGTTTTCTAATATAACTGCTAACAAATGTGTCCTTTTTTTAAGGGACATATAACTTTTTATACTCATAACTTTTACTTTTAGACAGTAAAGGAAGAAAAACGGAGCATAAACTACACTTTCCACTTACGCAGCTCTTTAATATTTTGTTTGCTGACTTCAAAAGTCAAATAACTCAATTTGCACAAATAGCAATTTTCTATTGGAAGCAATTCTGGCTGGCTGCTTTCATAACATAAGCTTAGTACTCAGACAAACTAAAATTCGACCTGGCTAACCTAGCTAGTTGCGGCGCCACGAGCTTTGAGCTGGGTAAGAGCGAAAGCATTTAGTTTATCTAAGAACTGGGCTAGCTAAGAGACCAGTCGGTATTTTTAGCAACGCGTTAGCTACCCTTTTTTTATACCCTTGCAAAGGGTATTATAATTTTGCCCCATAACTATATATATTCTTGATCAGGGTGACGAGCTGAGTCGATTGAGCTTTGTCCGTCCGTCTGTCTGTCTGTCTGTTTCTACGCGAACTAGTCTCTCAGTTTTAAAGCTATCGAGAAATTTTGCACAGAGTCTTCTTTTTGATGCACACTAGTAATATGTCGGAACCGACCGGATCGGATGACTATACCTCCCATAGTAACAATCGGTCGGAAAACAAGTTTTAGTATGAAAAATTTTTTTCTTTTCAATGGAAACGTCTCCAAACTTTGTAATCGGAGGTTGTTCCACCAAGTTTTATTAAAATCGGACAACTATATGGTATAGCTGCCATACAAAAGATAGGTCTGAAAAACAGTCTTAGTTAGAAAACCTTTTTTGTTTTTAATGGTAGCATCCTGTAAATTTGTATTTGTCTGTTTCTCATGCTTTTACATAATTCTACAAGTTTTTGTCCAAATCGGACGACTATATCATATAGCTCCCATACGAACGATTAGTCGGAAAATGGCAAAAAGAATTTTTTGAAAATATTTAAGCGAGCACTTGCAAGGGTATAAAAACTTCGGCACAGACGAAGTTAGCTTAGCTTTCTCGTTTTTATTCGGACACCCAGCTAAATCGGATTAGCTTGTTTGAGTACTATGATATAGGTATTAGAGATTTGTACAAATGTACTTACCGTTATTGATTCATGAGAAATGACAAAAAAAATCATTTTGCACATATATCAATTTTACTGAGATATTTATCTGCCTGCTAGATCTGAGGGATAACTACTTCTGTAGGAGTAGTTCACAAAACGGAGCTCATGCATACTTTAAGAACCAATTAAACCAATTAAAGAGAATCAAAGTAGCCTAACCGAAATGCGTATTTCTTACTGGTTTAAAATAGTTTTTAGTTGTTGTGGTGTTGGTTTTTGCGGACTCCTATTTGCATTTTCAATCCAAACAGACTCCTGTATAACTGCCAAAAGATATACGGCAAAATTACAGCCTGTTTCGGTTTGAAAATACCAAAGTTAATAGCATGGCATGTAAATTTTCCAAATTTTTTATGACTACGCTAATTTGTGCCAAGTTGCGAAACCCACTATAAAATCTCAATAAATTTGTCCATTTAATTACATATGCCCTATTTTAACTGCTTACACTTTTAGCATTTAATTTTATTTTATAAACTTTAACCTCCAAAAATTGCCTCGTCCACTCAGAATTCATGTTCGGTTACGCCCCACAGCTCTGGCAATCGTAATCATTGACCTTTCCAAACATTTCGGTCGTTGTTATTCCATGCGCTCAAGTTTAACCTGACTTTTCAAGCTTAAATCAACATTATGCTGCTGTTATTTCGATTTGGAATACGCCGAGTGTGTAATTACCATAACAAATAAAAATATATTCTCGACTAATTGCCTGAAAACAAAAGCCGTCACAATGGCGCAAGCGAGACCTTCAATTGCCAATTTCTCAAGGCTAAGCCGTATGGCTAAAGGCACCCCAAGTTGGCTAAACTTATGGGCCAAAAAAGTCAAGGTTTTTCGGTTTTCAACTTTAACCACACTTGCTATCAAAAGGCAATCATATTATTTACTATAATTATTATTGATTTCAATAACAAAGCATTTTTTTGGATTGCTTAGTGAGATTTTTGTTTTATTGGTCATTTAAGTAGAATTGGAATGCTGTCGACTGGTTTTATAAATGTCAGTTTTTTTCACTGTCTCTGCACTTATATAAAAAGATGGCTCAGAGGAAGATTATTAAGAGCTTAAGTTGTTGTTGTGATAATTGTTTAATGTCCCACTTTAGAGTTTAGGTTTGGTTTGATGTTAGTTATAGTATAACGTGAACCTGTTTTCAGGTAGTTTCTAATGTCCATCCAACCATATTCTGGAAACAAAGTAAGAGTACTTCAAACAAGTACAAAATGTTCTTGGCTGGAGCCCATAATATGCTTAAGCTATTCCCAAAATGTTCTTAATTGAGGCCTCTGTGTTGAACCAAGGAATTCTGCAAGTATTCAAGGGCCACGAATTAACCAATGAACAAACTAGAATTACTGTAGAAATTTACCATCATTCTATAACAAAAGTGCTAGAACCAGTTGGGAATTTTAACTCGTTTAAAAAACTAATTGGCACTAGCTTTGTCTAAGTCTATTGTGTACTCAATCTAGCATATGTAGCATCTAGATTCTTGTATATTACTGTAAGTGCAAAATGTTTTTGATACAAGAACGTTTGTTCTTAATTCAATAATACTAACAGTCATTTGTCGGTTCTAGAATGTTTCGTACTTAATTTAAGTGTAAATCATAAATTGATATTGTAAGTACAAATTGATTTATAATTCTATTCCATTCGGTCTAGAATGCCTAGAATGCAGTAGACACTGGCATATATCTGCCAAGGAAAAGATCCTGTGTGCCTTTCCAGTGAATATGGCTTTCAAAGGGCAAGACAATGGTTGAAATTTGTAAAACTCTTCTAACCTGATAAATCTGAATATGTGAGGGCTTAAATTGTTTCAATGTTTCAAAGCTAAATCCAGTTAACACTTTCAAGTGTAAAATATTCGGCCTGCTTCTTCTTCCGGTCTGAACCAAAACTTTACAAAATATAAATAACCTGACTCACAAATTCATGAATATTTAATATTTACATACATTTAGTTTTTGTTTGCCCCTCAAATGCTCAGCTTAATTAAAGCAAGTGATTTGGTCTAGGCTTAGGTTCGAGTTCAGTAAACTTTTTCAAAACCCAAAACCCATGATGAATGCCTTGGCTCATTAAATCCAACAACATTTTTTTTGCCAGCATTTTATTATAGACATTTTTTGTATTTTATTTTTATAATTTTTCGAGTGAGAGTGACCATGAATTGTTAATGCCTGTCGTCGTGTGGCAAAAAAAAACACAAAAACCGAAACCAAACCTCATGGAAATGATTAATGTTAATTGGTGGATGCTTCTTCCTTTTTGTTAAGTTTTTAGCCACAAGCCACAAGAAACTATGTAAATTATCAAGCGAGCGAAAAGAAAAAAAATATAATTAAGTTGTATATATTTCTTATTTGCACAGAAATTATGGTTTCATTTGCAGCTAATCTCATTTGAGAAGAATGGGTAAAAGTGGGGACAAAAGACAAAGATGAGTTATGGTATACAAACATGTGTCGTTATTAATTTATGCCTGTGCTGCTTTTGCCTAGATGTAGGTTAATCTGCAGGCAAGAAAATAAAGAAATCTCCTGGAGTTTCGCCAAATGTGTTTAACTAACAAAACAAAAATTTGGAACACTAACATATAGTGTGGGAGTGTTAAGATAGGATAAAAGGAAGTTCGTTTTCTTGACTTCGAATGCACTAGATGCTAAGGCGCTTGCAATGTTACTCATACCCCAATTTTATAGTCAACACATTGTGTAGACTAGGTATTTCTGTGATTGAGTATCTTTTTGATATGGTGTCAAATTTGTTGTATTTTGACTGCAGTTTCGATGGCAGCTAATAACAGAGTATATATATTTATAACCGTTACACGTAGAGTAAAAAGGGTATACTTAAGTCGTGCAAATGTAGGTAACAGCTAGAAAGAAGCATCTCCGATATTGTTAAGTATGTATATGTATGTCTGTCTGTATAAACACCTAGATCTTAGAGACTAAGAGAGCTAGAGCAAACATATACAGATTTACATTGGATAGTATACCTATCTATTCTATTCTATCTATAAACTCTCAAATTTCACAAGGATCGAATAATAAATGACATAAAATCTATATAAATGCTGTATAGTTTATGGGTCAGCTTTCGCTATGTGCTGACATAATGTTGATATATTTACATTGATGTTAATGCTGTGTTAATTAACAGTAGATAAGGTTATTCAACATTAACTCCACTGAGTAACGGATATATCGAAGTCCGGCACTCGGTTTTCTTTATACAGGTTATTATAAAATTGTCCGCATAGAAGGAAACATCTCAGACCTCATAAAGTGTGTATATTCTTGATCAGTACGACGAGCTTAGTTGATTTAGCCATGCCCACCGTCAGTTTTGGAAGCTATCTTCACCAAACGTTGGACGAAGTCTTTCAGTACAAATACGCTGCATATAGCTGTCATAGGAACGATCGGTCGAAAAACTAGTTTTAGTAAGAAAATTTTTTTTGTTTTCAATGGTAAAGCCTCCAAACTTTATATTTCTTAGTTTGCTATGCTTTCACATGATTCCACTAAGTTTGGTCGAAATCGGACATTTATATAGTATAGCTGTCATAGAAAAGTAGAGTCTGAAAAGTAGTCTTAGTGAGAAAAACTTTTTTGTTTACCATGGAAATGTGCTTAAAACTGGCATTTTATTATTTGATATGCTTTTACACAATTCTACAAAGTTTTGTCGAAATCGGATGACCATAGCATATAGCTGCAGTAAGTATAGTTGGTCGAAAAAGAAGTTCTAGTGAGAAAAACTTTTTGTTTTAAACGGAATCGACTCCAAATTTCTTACATGATTCCACTAAGTTTGGTCGAAATCGGTTATCTATATAGTATAGCTGTCATAGAAAAGACAGGACCGAAATGTATAAAATCCTCCCGAACCCAAGTTAAGGCAAATAATAAGCCTTTCTCGTTGCTCTGTTTTCAAACTGTTAAACATTTCTTTAAAAGAAATACAAAGCAGGAATTCGGAAAATTCCTCTAAATGTCAAACTTGCTACAAGTCCACAAATCACACACATATTTTCTGTATAATTAATGAACGTTTCATGCCATTTGAACAATTAATCAAAATATAATTAAAAGACAAAATGGCAAATTAAAATGTGCACTTTACAGCCTTACGGCAATTTATTATGGTGAAGGTAAGTAAATTCTGTCGCCAACGTGCAAAATGGTCAACAAGGGGACAACTACTTACGTACGTAACGCTGGTCGGGTGTGTGGGATGTGGTTGCAAGGCCAGTTGTTACCCAAGCAGATGAAAATGTATAAGCGTTTGCAATTTGAAAATCTAATTGGAGTTCAAGTATTAGGTTTTTAAGTATTTTCTTTGGCATTCCCAAAAACGAGTTCTGCCAGACCCTAGCTCTGTGGCTTAATATGCTGATGCCATGATTGCTGACTAACACCATCTGCACTATTATCATTATCTCAGCATGCGATCAAAGCGTGCAATTTGAACATTTTATCGATTTTCAATAGTTTCTCCGATCTGCATACAAGTCAGTCAGCGAGAGAGCGCATGCAACGTTTCATGCAAGAATTTTTCGTGCTTTTGGCCAGATGCATTCATTAATGCATAATTATAGACAATTAACTGCAGGCAGAGAGCCCCACAGCTAAATGGTGACGCTGGAAATGGCCAATCAATGGAAATTGCCACAATTCATGCCCAAGCCCAAAATCGAATGTAGTATTTGCACTGTTTGCCAAAACTATTAGCGCTTTTCAGAGCTGCTGCGAAACAACACACGTTGTCCATGTCGAACTTGTTTTCCCACGTTGGAAATTCTTCAATTTGCGTGCAATCACAATCTCCACTGACACCTTTTCAGTTTTGCATAAGTACGATAAATATGCAGCTAAAGTCGAGATACTCGTATCTTTTTTCAAACAAACATGGTTTCTATTGGAATTCCTGGGACAAATTGCTTAACAAAAATCAGTCTACAGAAAGATTCGGGAGAAACGAAAAATTTATGTTTAACTGGTCGTTAAATAAAATGGATCTTATGGATCAAGCTGAGCCTCTAAGTTAGTGCCAGTTAAAATGTTATTTCTAAGGATTAAAATATTGGCAAAAAAGTGGTTAAACTTTTCACCATTTTGAAAGTCTCCCACGCTCCCAAAAAAAAGAAAAGTAAACATGAAAGACAAACTTGAGCAAAGCTCGTATCACCGAACCAACTTCAAGAAAAGAAATGTACAAAATCATTAAGAAAACAATTGAGGTGATCTTTCCCATACATAAACATGCCTAAGCCAGGGCCAAAAAAAAAAAATAAAGAAATGGCAAAAATCGGTGTGTGAAAATGTTGTGACAAAACAAAACAATGAAATGGCGAGGCCCAGAAATTGACACAGATTCCAATACAAATTTCAATCTATGATTTTGCATTTGTGAATGAATGTCTATTTCGAGACGACCCGGTTCTCTTAAAAGCTGCCCGTTAAGGCCAAGCTTATCATGTTGGTCAATTAATGTCAGTTGCGATTTCATCTTGAGTAGATAAGATGTCTGGCATTTTAGTTTTATTATATTATTTTACTGGTTTTCTTTTTTGGTTTAACCTAATGTGCCGCAATTACGTTCATCGATTGGCATTTAATTAAAACAAATATTCACATAGTCAGCCATTTGGCCGGATTTGCTTGGAGGGTTGGTAAAACGCAACCGAAGACGCGTTTGTGTGTGCCTGTGCCTGTGCCTGACCACCGGTCGCAGCAATTGGCGCCTGTCTGTCGGGCTTATCTACACACGATACCATGGATTTGACAGGTTTAGGTTTTACTATAGCTTTTTTTTTCTACACTCCCTCGTGTTGTTGTTTTTGTTTTAATCTGCAAAGATTTGCATTTCTGTCCGAGTAAATGATTTATACGTTCGGTTGTCAGCGTCGCCATCGCCGTCGTCAAAATGGATTTTCATTATTTGTAAATATGCCCGGTTTTTGTTTTCATCGCCAAACGACAGCTTATTTGCCTTTCAATCAAGCCAACGACGATATAAGTTTACAGAAGTGTGCAGAATTGGCAAAAATTTCAAGTGCTACCTAATTAGATTGAAGCTAGGCTGGAAGGGTTGATGAGTTTTAGACATGAATTTATGATAGACAGATACACAGAGAAAAGAATTATTTTAAAAAGTATTCATTGGATGATTTCCCGAATCCTTTTGGGCTGGATTTGTCTATAGTATATACTTTTAATCATTCAACCGAGCTGAAAATCATTCAAAAGATCTAAAAAATGATCATCATTTGGATGATTTTTAGCTCCCTTGATTGATTATCCAGACTATTCAGACCGAATGGATGTTGGCGTAAAAATTAACCTAAAATATTGTTAATGAAAAGCTCGTATTATTACTTTAACTTGGCTTTGTAAGAAAAGCATTTAAAGTTAACTGTGGGAAACCTCCCGGAAAATTCTGTAAGTAATTTCTCATTCGACTGTTTTGAAACTCTGTGATTTCGTTTTCCTTTATTGGAAAATCACGTTTCAAAATGGGTAATACGGAGAATGAAAATGGGGTCTTAAACTCTCAGATCCATGCACGATTCAGAATTCGATTGATTGCATCTGGCAACGGATCTGAATTCCAGAAACGGTTGGAGTAATTGGTGGAAACGTTTTTCCATCAAGGCAATGGAATAAAAGTACTTGGATATTTGAAATTAAAATCGGCAAATACAATCTGTTTTCGCAACTGCCAAAATCTAACAGTTTCGATTCCGAACAGGCACTATCTATTGGAAAACGGAAAATAGCAGGTATCCCAGGTAGTCAGGTATGCTTTAAATATATAAATAAATCTCGTTTCCTGTGTGCTTCTAGTTTTCGCACAAGAGAAAAGGACCTTCAGTTTAAGGACGAATCCGAATGGCAAGGTTAGGTTAGGTAGTTCCGGCTGACCCCAGATGGGCCTCACACATGGACCTTATGGTCCTTAAAGAGGGAGGGTGATTATTTGGTTACGTTTGACTTCGAAATCCAAGAAGATTTTTGACGATTTGGCGAATGCCAATAATTGTTTTGGGGGCCTCTTGGCCGCTTCTTTATAAGAAGCGAACCGTGGAGTGTGCAGAAGTTTTAATCTGCTGGGCAGCTGCAAATGAGATGTTCTAAAGTTTCAGCGACTCCAGGTTCCATGCTATTTCTGCAGGTGTTCTAAGCTGCTGCTCATTTGCCGAATGGCCAAGTTTGAGAAGCTTTTTCATGGCTAGTTTCTACACAGCTTGCGTCAACAGCTGGTGAAGGTGAACGGGTGTGCAAGTTTTTTTGTAGAAAACGACCTTTTGCAAAGCAGGCCCACACAGTAGCCTCGACACCACAGCCGGCCTTAAGATCTCAAATGGACCAATCTGCTTAGTTTGTTCTAATAAATCAGTCAAATCCTTTTAAAATCAGTCGATTCCGACCTTAAACCTATCGAAATTCAACTGACAACCCTTGTGCTTGTGTTTGATCTTCCTTTCTCGTAATACAAGACCTTGAATAGCTCCTCCAGTTTCCATTATTATGGCAATTATAATTTGCTTCGTTGATTTCTACAATTATTTTTAATTGCCAATAATTTAGATTTAAGATACAATTATTTAAGTAATAAAATTTGTAATTATGCAAAAATTGTAATGGTATTTGTAACTATGATTTATAGCTCTGCAGTTAAATCTCTGTGAAATAATTTACATAAAATGTAATCAATTAAATCTCTTCCTTAGTATAGGAAAATATCTACATTTTTCTGAGTGAGGCTCAAACAAGAAGTCGTGTATTTTTAAAACAATTTTTAGTTCTTACTTTTTCGAGTTGGCTCTGGGATGTACCCAGTAACCGTTATATTGATTTCCTTTCTCATCTTCCATCTCTTCACTTGGTTTGTGTGTCAGCTGGGAGTACACTATATAGTATATGCTTGCATCGTCGCTCTGTCTGTTCCTGTTGCACTCTCGCTTGTACAGCACAAAGCATCAGCATTCATTGAATAGCCACGAAATGTGCCGCCGCCTAGTGCTCGTAGATTGAAAACATTCATGTTTATGCTATTTATATGGTTGTTGTAAGTGTTATGGTGCAATATCCCGAAGCAGGAAGCGCTAAACGTATGGCAACATTTAATATTTCTCTTCTGCACTGCTGCTGCTGCTGCGTTCTGTTGTTTTTTGTACAAACAAATGTATCTTGGGGCACACATTGAGGCATGCGGCCAGATGATTTAGTAGGCGTTGCAAACATGCGCCATATGCATGCAGCATGCGAGAGCAGCGAAGCCACTTAAATTTTTTAAAAGGCTTTAGAAGACTTTTTGCATCTCATGATGCGCAGTGAACTTTTCGCGCCTGGATGTGGGCTGACTGGCCTCTTCCTGTCCCTTTTCCCCCCCACACACACACACACACACACACACAGTCACTCAGCCCGTTCAGCCTCATTGGGGGCAACGCATGCGCAAATTGCTTGCCGACTGTTGATGCTGCGGCTGCTGCTCTGGCAATAAATTCATAAAAATCATTAAGCAGAATTTAAAAGCAAAAACTTCTTACAGCAGGGGGGCGGGTGTGGGGTGCAGAGGGTAGGCAGAAGATGTCGCATTAATATCAAGCTTAACCAAAGGATTGGAACACATATAAATGGTATCTTAAGCACATCGTTAAGTCATAAATTGGGTTCAGCAGCCCGAAAGCGACAAACAAGAGATCGACAAAAAAGTGATTCTATATTGCAGTTTATGTAGTCTGCATGAAGTTGTCACTCTAGCTGTATGAATCCTATAAAAATAGATACATAAATATCGGTATTTAAATCGGTTTTTATCGATATCTAGTGTGATATTTGAAATAAATATGCATTTCTGTCGACCTAACATCGCAATCTTGGGATTTGTTAGCAGTAACATACCATTATGGACTGTGCGGCTTTTAAGCCAGAGAAATGTGGTTCCAAGCTTGACTGGAAAAGAAAGCATCATTGTTGACATCTTATTATGGAAGTCTCTGACCATCAGTTAGTAATGATATTATTTTTATGACTTTATCCATGAGTTTTCATTATAAGGATCGGTCAGGCAATGGGTCAAACTCTCACAAATAAGTATTCGACGAATTTTACAAGTACAATAACATAAGACACTAGTTTTAGAGTAAAACTAGAAGAAAAATAGGTGTTTTTCTTATAGAAGAAAAACGTCATATCTGCCAAAATTGTATAAATAGAAGGTTCGTACCTTCTTTACATATTGTTTATCGATTTGCTGAAGGAATGGTAAAGATCGGTTAAGCGATAGTGAGAGTTATGCGGAAAACCAACGTTTATGCTGGGCAGCAGTGGCTGGAACAATGATGGGCAGCACTTACAAACTTTGAGAGGTAAATACCATGCTATAAACGGGCTTGAGCGACTTTCTTACTTGTTGTTTATTAAAAATACTCACTTTATTTTAAAAAAGTTTTAAAAACGAAACACCTTGGGCTAGATATCGTATCCGAAACTCTACCCACTTAGTATTTGAAAGATTTAACCAAATCAATTGGATGAGTCTTTTTCCAGGCTTGAGATAACTTTTAAATTAGAAATAAAGATTCAAAGAAGACTCGAAAATGACTCATGTAAATGCTCAACAAGTGATCTATTGAAAAGACTGTCAAATGACTCGAAAATGAGTCTTAATTATTCAGAAGAGCGACTTAAAAAAGACTTTTTACAAACTGTCACGGCTAGTGCACCATTATTTCTCGACAAAGGTATTATTTACGTTCCAGAACTCAAAAAAGACTTCAATTTAATGGAAAACCACATAAAATGTGTGCTGGGTAGATCCTCTTCGTAAACGGAACCTCGAATTAAGCCGGAGTCTGCGATAACCCAACAAAAGTCACCTTTTTCAAATCATGTGTGATTAAAGAATTCGATTCTTCTTCTCATGAAGAAGAAAATGAAAATGAATCGAAACTGATTAGAAGAATATAGTTTGTAATCTGTTCGAAAAGATATGAGTATTATTTATGATCAGAAATCGAGTGCATTTATGACTACTTTAATCTGACCGAGGCTGACGGACTTATTAACTTAATAAGAATAGCCGCCGCTAACGTTAGCCAGCAGCTTTGCGGATGCATCGCTCTGTACCCGTGGCTTTTCAATGAAAAGGTCTAAGTCGATTTAAGATGCAGTAAGCCTGGATCGCGCTGGGTTACTGGTTTTCTGGGCATGCATTATCGAAATTGTGCAATAGGTAGTGTTCGAAATCGTAATTTAAAACCAAAGTTAACCACTGAACCTTACCAACACTCATTTTCGTTCTTAACTTACTTATGACATCCAATTGAATAGTAAATCCGTTGTTATTTCTACTTTCAAATGAATCTATATAGTAAATTATGTTAAATGTTAAGCTTAAATCAATGTTGTGCTTCTTTAAAAGGTCATTTGAGATTCTTTGTATCAAGATAACTCCCACTACACATAAAGCTGAACAAATTTGCATGCTGTGCGCTTGGCAGACTTCACAAAAGACACAACAAATGACACCCAAGACAGAAATAAAATATATTTCAATATTCTGCTACGCTTTTTGCTTAGCTTCTTCTTTGAGGCGTCAACAGAATTTTTGTTTATTCGAAACGACAGACGGCAGACCAAAGAATTTCAGAAGAGTTGGTTGGGTGTGGCAAATAAGTTTTAGGCAACGTGCAGCCGAAGATATCAGATCCATAAACATAAGTGAGAGACAAACAAGCATACATACAAATATATACAGATGTGCATTTGAGAGATTTATGCGACATTCGTGCATCTGCAAATTAATGTTGACACTTGTTGTGTTCCCCTGCGGTGGGGATAGGGCGGTGGGGGGGCATAACTCATTAGAAACGACGAAGCCAGCTCAAGGTTAAAGACAGGCAGGGAACTTGAACTAAACACATACGATACTCGTCGTCGCTGTTGTCGATGTCATCAACCCTCATGTCTTGGATTTGCAAATTATTTATTTGGTATACCCTGTACGAAAGGTCGGTCGGTTTGTATGAACGCAAATATGGCATAACCAATTGGAAATTGTGGCCATGTTTCATGACTGCCCCACAATTTAAAGAAATCTTCATAGTTTCTACATTTTTGTAGACAACTTTAAAAGATTTTAAGATTATAAAGTAAATAGTATTATTGATTGTTCCACCAAGTTGCGCCACATTCAAATTAGCTGTTGTGGCTTTTTAAACATAACAAAGTTCGTTCTAAGCACTGCAAGTTTGAAATCATAGAAAAAGAAAGAGAGAGATTGCATTAACTGAGATAAAGAGAATTAATACTTACTCAGTTTTAAGACCTAAATCAGGGTTTGACAAAAGAGTGTGGCCAAAAATTTATTGCCGTGCGAAAATAAAGCAACTCGAACTAGCTCTGACCTGCTCTCATCGATCGCTGGCGTGCGACTGAAAGCAAACAGAGCACTCGGCTAGAGTCTAAGTGAATGCAAAAGTTTGTTTAGCCGCTAGGAGTCAGCCATCGCTGCCCCAAATTTATGTATACTCTGGCCTGCATGTACAGGGTATTCTCCAGTCAGGCTTGACAAAACTTTCTTACTTGTTTTTCGCTTTGTATGCTTGCAAAGAAAACAGCACAGAAGCCTCCACTCAGACCAAGTAAAAACAAAAGCGAGTCTCATTGTTTTCAATGCTTTATAGCTTCCCTTTTCCATATTCCATTTTGTTGTTGTATCTCGTGTTCCATCTCTTAACTGAAATTCAAAGCCATCTACTATTCCCACTAATCCAACTACTGCCTGCGCTCGGTCTATAACCAGCATCTTCTCTAATGCTATAAGCCAATCCTCTCCCGTCATAACACGCATCCATCATATACACCACTCCAATCCTCTCCTCGTTCGTTGGAGTTTTGTTTATATTACAACATTTATGTTGAACCAGGCTTGTGCTCTGCAGCTTAAGTAGCCGCCATCATCAACCAGCCAGTGGACCACATGTGGTGTTTGTTGTGCACACACCATGGCCGGGTTTTTCTCTCTCCATTCCATGTTCTGCCAAATGTTTGCTATTTACCAGACGGCAGCTGCTGCTGCTGCCATCGCTGCGGCTGCTCTCTGTGTTTTCCCCAATCTCTGTGGCTGATCTTCAGACAACATTTCTATTATTTGGACCCGGTTCCACGGAGCATTGCCCAGCTCTTCCAGTTTTCACACTTTCCTCGTGGCCGCCAGGCCTGGAGCATGTAGCAATTAAAAATAATTTGTTTAACTTGTTTTGTGTCAAAAATCGTGAAAATACATCATCATTATAATAATAATGTTATCACCAGAGTGAGACATCGGTAAAGGATGTTCAGCGAATGGCGCTCATAAAATGGGATAATGTACAGAAAGTGTCCGTCGAACGGCGCTTAATAATGGCGTTGAAAACTAACGAATGGCCTGAGGAAGTCGCTGACCCGGCTGCACTTAAGCACTGTCAAGACTTTGGTTATAGTAAGAACGATCGTAAATCAGCAACAGGCGAAGCTATTAAAAAATTGTAGGAGTGCATTTAACACCTACGGTGATTGAAGTGAAAACTGGCAAACTTTCAACGGACTTTGCTCGCGAACTAAAACTTACTGGGCCACAAAGATTTGTCTGGCTCAAACCACAAACTTGTGGCCATTTCAGTTCGGTTGTGTTGCGCCTACAACTTTTACACAACCGTTCAACTTCACCAGCTATTGCCACCAGCTGAAAAACCCTTTGGATGATTTTCAGCTCCGTTGGATGATTAAAAAGATATGTAAGACATATCCAGTCCAAATGGAGACGGGTAATCATCCAATGGATATTCTTATACCTTGCGGATGTTTGTAACGCATAGAAGAAAGCATCTCCGACCACATAAAGTATATATATTCTTGATCAGCACGACGAGCTGAGTTGATTTAGCCATCTCCTTCGTCAGTTTTGAAAGCTATCTTTACCAAACTTTGTACCAAGACTTTTAGTACAAATACGCTGCACATTTGTCGGAACCGGCCGGATCGGCTGACTTTAGCATAAAGTTGCCATAGGAAAGGTAGGTCAAAATACTAGTTTTAGTAAGAAAAACTTTTTTGTTTTCAATGGCAACGCCTCCAAGCTTTGTATTTCTTAGTTTGCTGTGATTTTCCATGATTCCAATAAGATTAGTCGAAATCGGACAACTATATAGTATAGCTCTCATACAAAAGTCCTAGTGAGAAAAACTTTTTTGATTTCCATGGAAATGTGCTTAAAATTAGTATTTAGTTATTTGATATGCTTTCACACAATTCTACAAAGTTTTGTCAAAGTCGTTTGACTATAGCATATAGTTGCAGTACGTATAATCGGTTTAAAAAGAAGTTCTAATGAGAAAAACTTTTTGCTTTGAAATGGAAACGGCTACAGAATTCTTATATGTTCGTTTGTTAGGCTTTTGCATGATTCTATTAAGTTTGGTCGAAATCGGACATCTATATAGTATAGCTGCCATAGAAAAGTAAGGTCCGAAAAGTAGACTTAGTTAGAAATGTGTGCTGCAAGGGTATCGGGTTGTGCTAAATGATGTCTATGAGGACATATTCGAAGTTTCTATGCTAAAATCCAGGGGACACCAATTAAACCACCGAAGCTGAGTATTTTGGACTAAATACCTTGGTTTTTATAAAGAAAGCACAACCTTTAAAACACAAGACACAAAACCATTGCATACCTTTCGGCTGTAGTAGAAAACGCAGCTTAAAAGTACTAAGGAATTTTGCATCTTGCAGTTCTCAAGTCTTTATTCTCCAGTATAGAGGAATCTGCAAATGGCTTGATGGTGTGTCTAAACAGCCATAGCCATATTGATTATCCAATTATAATCAATCCTTTTAAGCTTGGTCCTGCCAACAGCTGCTACTTTGTCGGTAATCAGGATTATTTATCGATCTGCAGAATGCTTGTAAAGATGGGATGAACGATATAAGTGTCAAGTTATGAGCAAACGAATGTTCGCTGCTACAGCGCAGTAGATAGCTCTGCCTTCAGCTGTCCAACTGCCGCAGCAAAATTCAAACTGAGCATATCAATTTGTTGGTTCACAATGTATATATTCTAGTTTAACTTGATATACTTTCTTTTTTATAATACTTGCTTAGTTTTTAAGATCGAAATGAATAAATAAGTGGAAAGCAGTGATCGTGCCCTACCATTTCTCTTGAACTTCGAGCAAAAACCACTTACCATGAGCCCCCACCATCAAGAATGTGCTTAACTAGCGCAAAATGGTTAATTTATTTTGTTAAACAAAGAAAAAAAAATAACCCTTCGAAAAACAAACAATGCAACAATTTGTTAACAAAATTGTTCACATAGTTCACACTCTTGACATTCTGGGGGCCAAAACCAAGTGAAAACTAAGGTCAAGACGCGACATGGCCTAAGCTGCACATTACATAAAACCGCTTTAATTGAAAGCAATTGACACAATTTACATGGGAAACTCATTGACCTTGGGCTAGCCGCCAAAAATAAAAGCGTCAAAAAAAAAAACTCGCCCTAAATGGCAACCGAAGGGCCCACTGCCCATTGACCCCGACGAGTCGCCTCTGCCTTTGGCTAGATCATAATTTAAATGGAGAGCGCCAACTTGTCGCTTGTTTAGATCAGCCAGTCGGCTCTGTGATACAATTTGACAAGCCCGATTTGGGTTTGTTGTAAAACTGAGGCAAAGTAAAATTGATTGCAGTTGAAAGCGAAGGCGAAACCCGATACGCCTTCAAGTGGTGGCACAGTGGAGAGGGGGATCTGGGAGGCAGGCGGAGCCACTCTGTTTGGCTGTCATGGCAGGCCAAGTGCAAAGGCGTCAGTTTGCATTCGATGAATTCCAATCACACGCATATCATTTGCCACATTGTAAACCAAATAAATATGGATATATAACTAGACCTTCTCCAACGGCAGCGCGTTCCGATTCTTACAACTATTTTCTGTTTTAAGACATAAATTTCTCTTGGAAATTGCTTTGGAAAAAAGTGTTTGTGCACATCAATCAGAAAATAATTTCCGAGTCTGCTCCAAGCGCTGCCAAAAGCACAAACTAAGCCATAAATCTTCGGATTCATTAGGTGCAACTGAAAATTGAGCCCGAAAGCTGCAGGTTCTGGTTCGGTTTTTGGCGCGCTTTCTGTGGCCCAAACTCCCAAAAAACTATGGTGCGACCTTCAAATGGTTGAGACTCCACTTCACACACACACACACACATGCTCATAACGAGGAGAGATCACGCCACCTTGCCGCATTGTTGCCAAGTTTCTGTTTTGGAGCCCGACTTGACGGAAACACACGCACAAGACGCTCTCAGTGAGTTGTTGATGTTTACGTTTTACCTGAAGGCGAAGGCAACGCCGAGCCAATCGGTAACATGTTTTATGCATCCGCGCGGCAATGGCCACAAAAAATTTATATGGCTGGCATAAGTTTGTATATTCAAAGTGTTCCATGTTCAGAGAAAACCAAAAAAAAACAGCAACAGCAAAATACTTTTAAAGGCAATGCAAAAAAAAGGCCACGAAGAAATGGCGAAGGTCGTTTAAAGGCAATGCAAAGTTTATGTTTTTTATACGTTACTTTTGCAGTTCTCAGCTGATGTTTATACTCTATGCAGAGGGATTCTTCTGCTTAATATGAAATATTTATTGATATTTTGAAAGAAAAAGAAAGAATTCTGGACCTTTTAGAATCAATCGGGAACTGCTTAAACCACTTGGGAATTCAAGTAGACGCTTTAAGAGAATGCAAACTTGGGTACAAAGATCTTTTAATGGTTATTTCTCATAAAAGATGTGTGAAGTTTATAAACAGAGAGTTCTTTTAGTAATATTATTATTGAAGAATGGAATAAATCACTAGAAACCGGTTCAAGGGGAAGTACGGTTTCCATTACAAATTCTTGGCCCATTATTATGGCAAATTTTGGAATACCCGTGCGCTACTTAGTTTTGACAAATAAAACTTCTCTTTACGACATTCACAGCAAACATTTTGTGAAATTTTTGATGAAATTCGAGTTTTTTTCGAGTACTCAGTCTGATTAAAATAGTCATAATTGCGCTCTTCTTCTCTGATCAGAAATTATACTTTTGTCGAGAGAAAATGGTATTCCAGCCGCGACTCATCTTGAGGAGCAGATTTTAACCCGTTCTTCTAAACAGTTTTGACTCATTTTGGAGTAATTTTAGAGTCTTATCACACTTTGCGCATAAATACGACTCTTTTTCGAGTCTTCTTTTAATCGCCCATGATACTTGTCCCTTTTTAAACATCAAAAGAGCTCGAAAAAGACTCATCAAGCTGATTTTTGTTAAAATTATCTTCCAAATGTTGGGTGGGAATATTCTGTTGCGAAGAAGAATATTATCAGAAAACAACCTTTCCCGCTTTCGGTCGATTCATCTGATTGTGTTTATTCTTCTAGTTATCCTTTATCCTGTATGGTACATTGGGAGTGAATCGCTGATCCCTTTCAAAGTACTCTATTGTCAACTTATATTATCATTCTCATTCTTTTTACCTTCTTTCAGTATATTTAAGGGCTGATAGTGATTCTAAATGGGATTCGTGTGTGTGGTTTGTGCGTTTAACTGTCTTTTTTGGTATTCCATTTCATTCCAAAAATTTCTGCGATTTTTATAAGAGAAGATACACCATTTGAATTCATGTGAACAATGCTCAATGTTATATCTTCGCTTAAAAAAATCTTAGAAATATTTGGGTTAAGTTATTTTAAAGCCTAGAAATAATACTTAAAGAATATAACAAAGTGTGCCAAAAAAAACGAAATGTTCCCCACAAAACGTGAGATGTCTGAAATGCGAATTCTAAGCAACTTCAAGCTCCACATACCATCTCATCTTAAGTCATCCCCAACCCTTTAATATACTGGGATCTCGATGACTATCGCTAAGGCCCGATAAAGCCGGAAAGCCGAGAGCATAAACAACTTCAATATGCCCCTTACCAGTGCCGTAGAAAAGGAAGGTGATGTTGAGGGTAATATTTACATGCTAAGTTTTAGACTTTAGAATTTGTATAAAATAACTCTTAGTAAAAACCGCCCTTTACTCTGGAAAGTTTTGGTTCGAATCTGGAATCATAGACTATAGTTGACAGATTCTTGGCTCTGCTTTTAGCCAAAATTTAGACATGCTTTTGATCAGAAGAAAGTGTCCAACGTTTTGGAAAGAAGCCGTCAGGGAATCAAACCTAAACTTAAAGCTTAGAGCCAGAACGGGGACCGAACTTTGTAAGAATTTTTAACCGAAAAGACCGAAAATGACCTATACAGTGTACCGGTACTGTTTCAGTTCTGAAGTTGGTTTTGGAGGACTTTTCTGCAATTTGGCTGCAACTAAGCATTAAAGAAGATAGGATGCTGGCCTAGTAAATAATTTGGATGTTGAAAAATATACAAACTCCTTAGACAAGTCTCTTTGAAAATGATGCTTATTATAGTGCTTATTTATAACCTCTGAGCAGATATGTTCTAGTCTAACAGCTTTGCAGGTATTGTTAAATATGTTTTATACATGTCTGTTCAAGTGCAACTAAATGAGAAAAGCACATAAAGCAGTATCAGATACTAGTACTCTTTCTGAATAGCATCGATGAAGGTTTTCCTGAACTTTAAAAGTCAAATTTTGGTTTAGAAAAGCATACAAAATTTTTCGAATTTTAGGAACTATCAGAAGTTCTTTTTGCTATTCCAGCTACTTAAGTAAACGTAGAACCAATATTTTCTAGAGAGAGGTTTATTTATCTCCGTTCTTTGGGGGTCGGTTCAGGATTGAGCCTTGATTTGGGATAAATATTCTTTTGAAAACAAACCTTCGGTTTTTAAATTCTTTAAAAAAATACCAATTATGTGTATTTTAGTATTTGTTATTAACAATTTGGAAACTTTGTTATTTGCTTATCTTGCTTCGCATTACTATACCTTGTTCTTGACCGAAAAGCCAAAGACAGAGCACCTGCTAGTCGACTTTTGATTTCAATTGGCCTGAATTTGCCTTTAAACAAGTAGCTGGTCGCTGAGATTTACTTTTTTGCGAAACTGAATGACGTTGATAAGAGGCCGCCTAATTGCTCCTGTAACGGACGTCAACGCAGTTTTCGATTTTCAAAATGTCTGTTTCAGTGTGATATTTATTTAATTTTTTACTTTTTTACTTTTTTTTTTGGTTGGTTCCCATCATAAACTTGTCGACTGGTTTCCTTTTTGGCCAACAGCGGCTACATTCCGTTTGTGTCAGTCTCATTTTGCCCGGTCTCCAGTCTCAGATTTTCTTTTTATTTTGATTTCTTACAGAGGGGAGGCTGGTTGGTTGGTTGGTTGGTTGGCTGCATCTTAGCATAGTTGGTATGTGGGTCAAGCCGCGACACTTGGAAGCATAATGCCTTGATGTATTACATGAAACAACAAACAAACCAAAAAACTCGATAAGAAGCAAGAGGTGTGATTATGCGTGGTACGCAAAATGTATTTATTATGGTTGAAGAAATATGCAATTACTTTATCTTGAACCCCAAATTATATACCACTAATGGAGGAAAGCTTAATGCTGCTGACAGTTTTATAAATGAAACCTGGAACGATTGTTGTGGAATTTAATGGCGGATGTAGATTTATGGCACATCAGAAAGCAGCTGGAGATCGGGCATTAAGCAAGAAATGTCCAACACTTAATTAAAACTAATTGAATGGTCTATCAAATGTTCGATTGGTTCAATAAATTGTCTGGTTTTAAGTGCAAAAACCAGCATACTTTGTTACAAATCGGGTTCTAATTGACTATAATTTAATACTCCCATGTTGATTACGCCCCAGAGCTGAAATGCAAATATTTATCTAGCTCCCTGAAATGCAATCTCAACTAATTGCTACAAAATAGAATTTAGTTATTAACATATCTAACTTAAAGGCTAACCAGCTGAATGGCCATAGCCATGATACAGAATCGATATGGAAAATTCAAAGACAATTAGGTTACAATCAAAGTTCGTTAGTTGGTACACACCTTGGATATTGCATAAACA
Source organism: Lordiphosa fenestrarum (assembly GCA_035044985.1). Lineage (NCBI taxonomy): Eukaryota > Metazoa > Arthropoda > Insecta > Diptera > Drosophilidae > Lordiphosa > Lordiphosa fenestrarum. Next base: position 51,063 of record JAWNNO010003500.1, read on the forward strand.
CTTCAGTATGCGATGAACATAAAAACTTTCTACAATTATTTTACAAAAAAGTATTGAACTTTTCTTCTACTTCACGCTGATTTACGCAACTTTCACAACAACAACAGCCACAGAAACCACAACGAATTTATAGCCACAGCAGCAGCAGCAGCCACTCGCCCCGAAATGAAAAGCTCAATGGCCTGGCCCACGCAATGCCAATGCAACAAACACAAAGTCCCAAAAATATATAAAGACTGCAACAACAACAGCAACGACAAAACGGGGAAAACAAAACCCTTTAGGAAATTTGGCAGTATAAATCCGTTTAAAATTCGCTGGCCAACAAAACACAATAACAAAACAAAACTCGAACTGCACCTCCAACCCGTACCACCAACGCAAGAGATTCGGCCCGCGGCTGTGCGGGCGGGCGACTGACATACGATGCGCCAGCAACAGTGAAACAGTGGTGTTTGGGTTGAGTCTACGAAGTGGTTTCACTATTCTTTAAGTGTTTTAATTAAGCCTCTTATATTTTAGTTGAGCATCACACTCAGCTAAAAATCCTTGATTCAGGAACCAAATTCTTATTTCAAGTACGCTTTTTCAATCTCATAATACCTGACCTTAGACCATATTGGAATCTAGTAAGCATCTAAGTCGAAGTTGAACAAAAACTAGTTTGTCAAGGTCTTAAAACACTCCCGTTTATCTTTTGCCACAAATTAGCACATAAGATTCTAATTTGTATTCTATTCAGTTCCTTAGACAATCCGAAATGCATATTTTAAATATAAAACTAAGTAAAGGGTGATTTTTAAGAGCTATAGGAAAGTTTTTCAAAATAGAAACACATAAAATTCAGAAAAATGCTTGAAATCTTTATTTGAATCGATAGAACGGTCCATATAATTTAATGTTTGAAGATTATTTCATGCAAATGTTGACCGTGACTGCGCCTCAATTTTGTTCCAATTTTGGCATACTCTTTCCAACATTTCGGCCGGTATCTCACGAATAAATGCTTCAATGTTGTCTTCCAATGCGTCCAAAGGCGTTAAATCGCACGATCTAGGCGGCCAATTGAACGTGAAATAAAATGTTCACCGAACTCGCCTCTCAATAAGTCCATTGGTGCGCGTGATGCGTGGCATGTGGCACCGTCTTGTTGAAACCACATGTCATGCAAGTCAGGCTCTTGCATTTTGGGCAAAAAAAAAGTTGGATATCATCTCACGGTAGCGCTCACCATTCACAGTTACGTTACGATTCGCATCAATTTTGAAGAAGTACGGTCCAATGATGCCACCAGCCCATAAACCGCACCAAACTGTGACTTTTTCTGGTTTGCATTGGTAGCTCTTGCAATGCTTCTGGCTGATATTCACTCCAAAATCGACAGTTCTGCTTATTTACGTACCCATTGAGCCAAAAATGAGCTTCGTCGTTGAACACAATTTCTCGGTAAAAAAGTGGATCTTCGACCTACTTTCACCAAACAACATTTGCATGAAATCAATCTTTAATATTAAATTATATGGACCGTACTATCGATTCAAATAAAGATTTCATGCATTTTTTTTTTGAATTTTATGTGTTTTTTTTTTAAACTTTCCTATAGCTCTTAAAAAATCACCCTTTATTACATAAAATCTTATTGACTTAAGCCTCTTAAATTCTTTAGCTGTTTCTAAGTTGTTCTTAAATTGAGGACTCTACCTTTACTCAAAAATCCATGCAATACGCTGTTTCGATATTCTCAATCGGCATTGAAACGATAAATCAAGTTTACAAACTGATATGATTTTCAAATGGTGCCTTCTTAATTGAAATGATCTAGGGTTTAAAACATACCTGTAAATTTAATGTAAAAACTATTTCAATGCAAATGTCGTTTTCTAAAGCGATTTATGGCTGAGACTTAGTAGGCTGTTGTCAATGTTGCAATGTCAAATTATGTGTACTCAAGGTTGATTGAAGTCAGTTAAATTTAGTCTGGAGCTAACTGGCAAACAGTTATGAGCTCCAATCGATTTCTTCTTTAATTTTTTCAACATTTATTTATTACATATTTTTTTTATTGTTTGAGAATTGAATGAATTAAATGATTCTAAATGGAAAGGTTAATTTTGCGACTCACCTTAAAAATAATTTTACTTTTGGTGGCGATGTTTACTCTCTTCGTAAAAGTTCAGCATATCTTATTAACTTTTATGTCGTCTGACTACAAGTCTTAAATTAATTAATATTTTAATAAATTATTAAATTAATAATAAACTTATCTTAAAAATGCAAGATTTTGTTCTGTTTTTATTTTGAAATTTTGTTGGTTCTTTTTAGTTTGCAGTTTATGCCATCGTGATTTTTTGCAACTAATACTAAATAAACAAAACTAATAATAAATTATGTATGCCCAATTTGGATTTTGAGCGATATAATACAATTTCTATTAAAAGTTTTTTTTTTCATGAAGATATTGGCCTCGGCTATGAGTTGGCTCCAATTTTGGCACACTTTTCCAGCCTTTCAGCCAATTGTAGCTGTAATGTTATATTGAAGTTGTGTAATTGTGGCTGACTTGTGGTTAAATCCCATGATATTGGCGGCCAATGGATTGGTCCAAAAAAGTTGAGAGTATTTGCTCTCTAAGCACTCTTCTCAGTAGATCCTTGTCAGGTGGTTATGTTGAAGCCCCATGCCAATCAAGTCCTATTCTTTCTTTTTGGATACCAAAAAGGTCTTATCATTGCACGTTACTTAGCTCTATTAACTGCAGCTTTAAGATTATCATTCTTTAAAATATTATATAATGCCGCCCCAAAGCGGTGCTGTTTTCTGGGTGCATTGGCACCTCCAGCTGTTCTTCGAACTAATTTCGTCAATTCGGACCTCGTTGGAGACGATGTTCCAAAAACAATTGAATTAGTTCACCTTATTATTATTTGAAAAAAATGTACAGTATTAATTTAAGCAGTTGAAACCGATTGCTTAATGTCAATTCGATTCAATTCGTTCAAAAAGAGGCGACCTGTTCTAGTAATTATATATTTTATTCTCGCCTTTCTTCAAATTTGTACATTTCAAATCAGAAACGAAAATAGACTCTGAATTCGGAAAAGTGCCGGAATATACGAAACAATTTTCTCAGAGTAGGAATTTTGTATCATAAA
>JAWNNO010003501.1:0-11088 GCA_035044985.1 Lordiphosa fenestrarum
TACTTTTGTATGGCAGCTATACTATATAGATGTCCGATTTCGACCAAAATTGACAGAATTATGGAGAAGCATAGAAAACTAGTAAATACGGAGTTTGGAGACGATTGCATAAAAAACAAAAAAGTTTTTCTCACTGGAACTAGTTTTTCGACCGATCGTTCCTATGGCAGCTATATGTTATAGCAAAGACACTACATATAATAGATACCGCGTCTCATACAAACTCCCTTATTTTTCGTTTTGAAGCTTCATGGCACGGGCTGGCGGGGAACAAACGAAACAAAATCTAAAAATAGAAATGCCTTAAAATGGAGAACAAGCCTCACGTAGCTGCCAAGAGTTTCGTAGCTTCAATTTTATTACAACAAAGCATGACCGACTATGTTTCACATTTTTACAGAGACAACCAAAGTCTGCGGTGGTGCTGAGGGCAGATGCTTTCTTTATAGAACGGAGGTTGTGTGTTCGAGTCCTGGTGCTGGCATATGTAATCTTTTTATTTTTTTATTATCATCTGCTCTTTTGTTTATTTTCATTATTGAATTAGGTTATTGTCTTTTTTATTGATTATTCAAGTTTACAAAAAAGGCAATTTTTTAACCAGAGAAGATAGCAGACGAACCTAAAGTATTTTTGGGCGCTGAACTAAAAAAAATTGTCCGTTTTGCCCCACCACGTCAGGTTTGTGAGAAATTTGCATGAACGTGAGTTAAACAAGGTTTGTTCACATTTCTAGCTCCTGCAGCCACATTGATAAGCCTATTGAGAGCTTAACATAACATACAGTCAAAAATGTTATGTCAGGACAAAAATCAGTATTATTTTGATGTGGCTGTGTTGTGCTTTTAGATTGGTGGCATTTTACATAAACATTTGTAAAACATATAAAATGTTATTACATGGTTGCACTAGGCGATACCAAAATATGTCGATAGTCTGAGCTATCGATCCTAATGTGGCTGCATCATTAGAGTGTGCTTGTCAGTTGATTTTTGAACTTCGAAGCAAGCACCCGGAAGCGGAAAATGAATGTGACAGACTTGTAAAAAAGTTATTAATTAATTATTTACACTTCTAAAAGCACAACACAGCCATGTCAAATTATACTGATCGGTGTCCTGACACAAAATTATTAACTGATAAGGCATTTCTGTATGTTATTTGATGCTTTCAATTAGTCAGCCGACTAAGAATATAGAATTTGCTATTAAATCAAGAGAAGAAGAAGGTACCAACAATGTACAGAAGTCGGGCAGGATCTATAGTACTTTAAATTACATTCTCATTGTAAATGTATTCTTGGCGGTTCAATTGATTTTTGTATTTTTATACTCTGTACCGTAGGTACACAGAGTATTATAAGTTTGTGCAAAAGTATGTAACATCGAGAAGGAATCATCTCCGACCCTATAAAGTATATATATTCTTGATCAGCATCAACAGCCGAGTCATGTCCGTCTGTCCGTCTGTCCGTCCGTCCGTCCGTCCGTCCGTCCGTCCGTCCGTCTGTTCGTTTGAACGCACAGATCTCAGAGATGGTAAGAGATAGAGATAGATGTCTGCAGGCAGATCAAGTTTATTTTCAATTTTGGCCACGCCCCCTCCCGCCCCCGCAATTTAGAAAAAACGTCATATCTCCCATAGCTTTGAAGATAGATGGCTTGTTATAGCAATAGCGAAGATCGGATGAACGGTTGTCAAGTTATGATCAAAAGACTGTTTCTTAGTACAGAGTATGTCATAGTCGGGCTTGACCGACTTTCTTTCTTGTTTTTTTGGCCTTATCGCTGCGCTAGCGATGGGGGTTGGTCGGTTTAACAGTGACCAGGTACGGATATCGATGATGTGCGCGACAAAATCGATTAATATATAATGTTTTAAATAATCTCAAAGTGATGAGATCGTGGGTAACTATGAAGACAGTCTAGTAAAGTATTGAAAACGGTTTCGTTTGACGTGCTTTACAACGGGCTATTAAAACAAATCAAAAGGTTAACTTGGCTTCATGAACAAAATCAGCTAATTCTCTCATATTTTGGAGAACACCTGATAAAAGTAAATCTTTGTTGAAGAAAAATGATTAAAGATTGAATATTTAATTCTTATAGAGCAAAGTCTTGGACATTTAAATAAAAGGTGATCAGCGGATTCAGTAATATTACATGTAAGGCAGTTTGCAGAGCCAATAAGATTACATTTTCGAAGGAAGACATTGTCATAAGTGTGATTCGCCAAAAGTCTGTTAATTATTTGAATATCCTCAGCGTTCCATTTAACATTATTATGCCACGGAGAAGTTGGTACTCTAGGAAACAATTCAAAAAAGAAACTTCCAGATATTGTGGAAGCATCTAGATATATTCTTTTATCTATATATTTCTTTTTTATCTCTCTAAGTCCCTCTCCGATTGAGTATTTTAAGTTAACAAATGTGCCATTTGTAATGGCAGATTTGGCAGCAATATCAGCTTGTTCATTAATACTAATGCCTGTATGTTCAGGCACCCAAAAGAGATCAACAGCAACAAGGTCAGGCCATGTTAGCAAGTTATGTATGTCGGCAACAATATAAGACTCCGATTTGGGAGAATTAAGTGAGAGCAGGGCACCCAGGCTGTCCGTTAGGAAAGCCAGCATTCTAATATTCAGTCTTTTGGCTAAGTGACAAGTTAGGTTTATGGCTACTAGTTCAGCCATTATTGACGACATTTTAATACTAGATTTGTACTTAAAGGTCTTATTTCTTATCCCTTAGATCCCGATACCAATCATATTATCACAGATAGATACTGATGCGTCTGATGCAACGATGTGATACTGTTCAGACCGGAGCTTATGCATGATTACATTATATGTTACTGATATTTCTTCTTTTGAGATATTTGATTTGTTGTTTTTGAAATGGCTTTGATGAATCTTAATGCGATCATTGAAGATGTATTTGCTTAGTGCTTTGATGCTATCTAAGATACTTTTGAACTGATTGGCTACAAAGGCGTGGGATGAATTAACATTGGAACCTGTGTATTTCAGATACAATTCTTGACTTACACATTTAATCTTGAGTAACTCCTTGACAGTGAGATACATCGCCCTATATTTAGGGGGAATCTCACCAGCTAGTACAAAAACTATGTGCTGCTGCGTGTCACACCGCCGAAGTGCTGTAGACTGCTTCGCTGCCAGTCTTTTATGATTTCCAATGTTGAAATTTGCCATGGTGGTGATGGCAAATATGGTGGTGATATACGAACGGTAAATGTTAGTGGCAATATGTGGTCTTAGACCACTTTTTATATTTGTAGCCATTTGTAAGAGATTAAAACTAGCCTTGGACTCAGCTCTGATTTTGTCAACTTGTTTTATATCAGACATATTTGACGAGATAATACTACCAAGATTTTTTACTTCTCCAACCATGTCTATGTCCTGATTTTCAATTTTGAGATTAATAAAGGCCCTTCCAAAAGGTGTGAAGGGCATTACTGAGGACTTGGAAGTATTAAAACTTAGTCCAATGTCCTTACAGAGAAGGTAAAAGTCATTCAACTTCGCTTGAAGATTTTCTTCCGCCAGTTTGAAAGTTTGCTTGCTTGATATTATAATAAAATCATCCGAACATGGAAAAATCTTCGTATTTTGATCCTCAATCTGATGTAGTCTCTTGGTATACAGGGTGCGCCATATAAAGTGTCGGTATGGAAACACTGAATAAATATAAAAACAAACAACCGATTGCTATATGTTGATCTTGTTTTTTTTTTTTTTTGTGATTTTAGGTTACCCCAAGACCCGTAAGTCATGGGGGATTATTTGGCCGCCCACTTTAATGGAAAAGTGGAAATCGCCACGGCAAATTTGTATGAGTTATTTGTTATTCCTTTTGTTATAATTCAACTTTGATTTCGTCTAGAAAGTCGAAAATTGGTTGATAAGCGTCAATGCTTTCCTGTTTGAAGAAATTGTATGTGTTGTTGTACAAAGTTAGAGATGGGAATTTCAGTCGTGTCATGCGGTATTTTTCACAGCTAAATATTATGTGTGAGGCGTCATCGAAATCGTTACATGTATCACATCTGTTATCGTTTCTCACATGCGTCTTGGTTAGAGTGTAATTATCGAAGGCATTTCCACTTAATAATCTATTTATTAATTTAATCTCTTTTGGTTTATATCTGCATCTTTTGTCTTTGAACCAAGGCTTATTCAGCGTATATGGAAATAGCTGACAATACCCTCTAGCTTTTTGTGCCACGAAATCAGCAAATTCTTTTTCCCAGTCATCCTTGATGTTTTTATAAATGTTACATATTGCGTCCTTAAGACTCCATTTCATTGCCATAAAAGTTCCCTCGAGCGGAGCATTCTTTGCCTTTCTATCCACAATTTCGTTCTGCTCTATCGCCATGTGTCCAGGGATGTAGTGTATTTCCATTTGACGTAATCTCATGTGATTCTGTATTTTCCTTCTGATATTATTGGCAATGTAATTACATTGATCCAGCCTTCCTAACAGTTTTGCTCCGTTTCTGCTGTCTGTGAGTATGGCTACATGAGAGAGATTCCTAGAAATGGCATGGTCTAAAGCTTTCTCTATGGCTATATGTTGATCTTGTTCCTTTAATTTGGTCCTGTACAATTTATTTCGACTACTTTTTGAACACAACATCAATCAAGTGGCCGCCTTTATTGGCCACAAAAATATGTGCCCTTTTTGCGGCATTTTCCATCACTTTTTCGAGCGTCTCAGTCGATAAAGTGGCGATTTCGGCACGAATGTTGGCCTTAAGCTCTTCAATGGTCTGTGGATCGCTGTCGTAAACCTTGCTTTTTAAATAGCCCCACAAAAAGAAGTCTGGGGCGGTCAAATCTGGAAATCTGGGTGGACAGTCAATATCGCCTCTTTTTGATACCGGCCCAAACATTCACTTTTTGGTCGTGTAAAGGTATTTCATGGATGCGGTGTGGATTTTCCGTGCCCCATATGCGACAATTTTGCTTATTAACACCACCAGAAAGCGTGAAATGGGCTTCATCGGTCATCAAAATTTGTTAGCACAATTGAACGATTATTTTCGATGAACAGCGTCACTATTTCGGCACGTTGTTTTGGTGTGAAGCGTTCCATGGTCAAAATTGTACTAGATTGATGTTTCCAAAACATGTCTAACAAAAGCAATCGTTTGGTAAATGTCAAAGTTATTCGGTGTTGTCATACCGACGCTTTATATGGCGCACCCTGTAAATGTTGAAAATAACAGGAGAGAGACAGCTACCCTGCGGCAAGCCATATCTCACCTCCTCCATTTCACCACCTAGCTTTAGATATTTAGATTATTTAGATATAGATTAGGAAGTTAATAATCCAAAAAACAAAATGTTGCGGGACTTTTTCAGCTAACAAGATTCGATACAAAAGAGCTAGATTGACACAGTTGTACGCGTTCTCTATATCCACACAAGCAACTACCACTTTAGCAGATCTTGATTTCCCATTTTCGCTTTCGCAAAAACTTTGCGATTTGATCACCAAATCGTACAAGTTAGTGCTCCGACATTCCGAAATCGCAAAGTTTTGCCGTTTTTAAACCGGCGACATCTGAGTCCGTGAAATGAAAAGTAAATGCAAAATATAGGTTGATGCACAAACAGACAGCACACGGAACTATTTTTATTCAGTTCTTTAATCTTTTTAGATTTGTCTTACGGACTCATCCACTCAATTCGCATTGAGGCAATATTTTCAACAATTTATTTAATAGAGATACACAAAACTGAGCGTGATGGAAAACTGCTCACAATAACAACAATTTGCGATTTGGCCATGGTATATATCGATATATGACTATCGATATCATGAGTAGTGGCGCTCATCAGCTGTTTTTGTTATGTCCGTCAAAATAGCGTCGATGAGATAGCGTCGAATTTGGAACGGTGGAATGTGGAACACTGGAGCATTTTTTGTTTTTGAATTTCTACCTTATTAAGTAATCAAATTAAAAAACTTTGAATGCAAAATTGTTAAGAATTTCATAAGCTTTCGTTTAAATTATCTTGCTAAAAAACTGAAGTTGAAAAATCACCCTCTCACATTATCGGTCAGATCTCCGCTCACAGAGTCTGGACCGACATGAACGGTATAACAGCTTAAAGGACACATATTCAAGAACATATCCTCAAAATTTGATCAAGATTAATCCATGCGTTTTCGAGCAAATCGCTTAACAGTGAACCAACCTCACAATTTTCCCATACAAAATAGAGCAAAAAAATCAAGTTGTCACAACATTCTTAATTGCTCCGCTCACAGAGTCTGGACCGACATGCACGGTATATCAGCTAAAAGGGCACATATTCAAGAACATTTCCTCAAAATCTGAACAAGATTAATCCATACGTTTTCGAGTAATTCGCATAACAGTGGGCACACCTTGGCATGGTGTCGCTACTGCTAAGCCCTGTGCGCTGTTTCCCAATCCGGAAGTAGTGAGGAGAACTAGTCAAGCTGCAGTCATACCGATAATCGACGCTAACTTTTTGAGCTTGGACCGACATGCACGGTAGTCCCAGCCATTAAGAAGGCCTTAATTAGTATCCATGATGAATTTCAACTCAATTTATCCAGTACGATTGGAGAAAATTGAAGTTAAAATTATTTTATTTGGATTTGTGTGGTCAATGGTCATACTGCCATTTGGCGCACTGAGTGAACATAACCTCATTCGACGCTAACTTTTTGAGCTTGGACCGACATGATTTTTTTGCTCGATTTTGTATGGGAAAATTGTGAGGTTGGTTCACTGTTAAGCGAATTTCTCGAAAACGTATGGATTAATCTTGATCAAATTTTGAGGATATGTTCTTGAATATGTGTCCTTTAAGCTGTTATACCGTGCATGTCGGTCCAGACTCTGTGAGCGGAGATCTGACCGATAATGTGAGAGGGTGATTTTTCAACTTCAGTTTTTTAGCACCTGCAATGCATAGATTCGCCCACAAGATAATTTAAACGAAAGCTTATGAAATTCTTAACAATTTTGCATTCAAAGTTTTTTAATTTGATTACTTAATAAGGTAGAAATTCCAAAACAAAAAATGCTCCAGTGTTCCACATTCCATCGTTCCAAATTCGACGCTATCTCATCGACGCTATTTTGACGGACATTGTTTTTGTTATGTGAAATGACACAAAACAAGTTGGGAATGGAACATTATCGATGACAAAAACTGGCGAATTTCGGAGCGCTCTAAACTAAAATCGTACGAATTTGCTGAAATCGCAATTCGCATAAATAAGTGAAAACCGGAGCATGGCTGTATGTCATTTATGCACATCGCTGCACTCTTCCTTTTCCTATTTGTATGGCAAAATTTTCTGATCTTCCAAAAAAGTAGTAAGTCGATTCTTGACCATACCGTTCAAGGTTTTGGCAAGAACAGATATTAGCGAAATAGGTCTGAAATTCTTGATATCTTCAAGGTCTTTTCCACGTTTGGGAATGGGACAGATTTTAATTGACCGCCAATGTTCAGGTACCATGCCTGAACTTTTCTACAATATCTTGGTTTAGCGCAGCAATCATCTCGTAGGTAACACCGTCAAGACATCCAGCTGTTTACTTTTTGTTTTTGATGACTATCGCCATCTCATCAAGAGTGAAATCAGTCTCTTTATAAAGGATACAGTTATTATCATAAGGAGATAGAAGTGTCAGAGACGAGACTGGAATTTGACTTTTAAGAAAGTCAAGATAGTCCCTACTCATTGACACAGCCCACTCTGATTTTTGGGACTTGCCCAAACCTTTGAGGTTAGCAAGAAAGCGCCATGCTTTCTTTGAAGACGGTTGCTCATTGATTTCTTCAATTTTATTATGATATGATTCCCGCTTAGCATTGTTAACAGCATTATTCCAGAGCTCCCGATCCTTACTGGCTTGTTCAAAATTTTCAAAAAATGGAAATTTGATTGCCTTGGATTGAAAGGCTCTAAAAATCCGATTTAGACGCTTCAGATCTTCATTCCACCAGAATTTTGGATTTCTACCACTTAGTTCATACGTAGATGACTTGATTTCATTCTGGATCTTGCTCGCTAAGTCTTGAACATCACTGAAATCCACGATCATGGATAGATTAGTGAGAAGCTTCTTCTTAGAAAGGAAAAATTGTGGCTCGACTTTGACTTTGTCAATAGTGAAACATATGGGAAAATGATGACTCCCACCAATCCTACAAGGTTTGACACTCCAGTCTACAGATAAATTTGAATTTGTGAAGGTGAGATCCACAACTGAACCTGAGTCAGTATCAAGAAATTGTTTGAAAGTTATGCTGCCGTTGTTAATGCACCTAAAACCAGCATTTGAGGCCACGTCTTCAAGGAAGCGACCCCTTGCTGTGCTTATGGTATCACCAAACTGGGCATTTCTGGAATTAAAATTTCCACAAATGAACACATCATTCATGTTTTCTAATAGGTCAAACAAACTTTTCAAATCTTTTTTAAAGTTTTCAGTGTAACATCTGGGATCACAATAGACCGAAGCAAAAGTTAGATTTGTTGATAGTTTGGGCGACAATAATATCGGCATTTGATTTGAAATGAACTTTTTTAAAATTTATCGAATTTTTAACTAATAGTGAAACACCACCATAGTTATCGCTCCGAAGCTTTTCTATTGCTTTAAAATTGACAACGCTTCTGATAGTCGGATCATCTCCATGAGAGAAAATCTCCGACAAACAAGCAAAGTTATAATTTTCAGTATTTAGCATAAATTCAAGGTCGTTTTTGTGAGATTTCAAAGATTGAATATTGTGTTGGAGAACTTTAATCAACATTTGTATTTCTTTGATTGATATTTATATCAAAAGGTTTATTTGAGGTTGTGTTAAGTCTATTCTTTCTATTAGTGTTGATGAATTTATCCTTAAGATCTTGAAAGGATGAGCACAAGGTCTCATCCATATCAATGAATGGCTTGATTAAACCAAAGAGCTGAGCACAGATTTCCTTGATCTCTGTGAACTCAGAATCAGTTGGGGAACTGACAGTTCCAATCGCTTGTGTCATTTGTATATGACGGTAATTTGAAATGTGGTTTTTGTGGAAGCATTGTCTTCCGCTCCACAATTTTGCTGTACCGGGATCTGTTAATAGTATTACTAACAACTATGTCATTGTTGATTGTATTTGGTCTGTTAGATTTTAGACTGGGAAAAGCTTCTTCATTTTCAAGAAGGATATCAAAAGCATTGTTGAAAGAGTAGGAGGACAGCACCTCTTTTCTGGCCAGTTTTTTCACTGTCATAATTTTTATAAAGTTCGCTTCTCTTTTCCACTTAGGACAGGTCGATCTGTCACGAGAGGAATGATCATTGGCATTATATAGAATGCATTTCAAAATACCACATTGAGGATCATTACAGTTTTCAAATCCACAGCGTAGACAGCGCCGTTTAGACTTGCATCGATTTGATGAATGACCCAGACGTCCACAATTGAAACATTGACGGACAGTGCAATTGAGAATGCAATAGTTTAGAACAACAGTTTGGGGTATCTCATTGTTTGAAAATCCAATTTTCACTGCCAAGGTAGGTTCATATACAAGGTCAGATTCCCCACTTTTATTGGTTTTGACTCTGCGCATTATACGAGAGACTGATTTTACTTCAACGTCTGACTGAATAGATTCCATGATCTCATCATCGGCTATGTGTGTTGGGATGTTTCTAATGACACCATAAGTCTCAACAAAATTTCTGGGAATAAAGGCATTTTTATTCATATTCTTAACACTATCATTTTTAACTGCCATTCTTAAAGTATATTTTATAAAGAGACACACCCAGAGCAACAATGCTGCTGAGACCCTTTAGCTTAAGATTTTTAATTTTTTTTTAAATGTTTTAAATGTTTACGTTTTCCATATTGTCAACCTTGCTGGTATTAAACAGGACACTAGCCTCACCACTAGGACTGCCATCATAGAAAAAGTCCGTTTTTTCTTTGTCATTTGTAGACACCCGGTTTTTCAGGTTAGAAGCAACAACACTAGTCTGCTCATTTTTTCCTGTAAGTGAGTTTGGTGTTGCCTTATCTTTGCTACTGGAAGCAACCGGGCTTTCCAATGAAACGCACACTTCAGCCTCTCCATCCGACATCATGTCTTTAATGTGACTGATTTTGTTCGATAGTGTACCTCTATCGGCACAAATATTTTTGCCTAGGCCTGATTTGTTAACATCAAATTTCTCACGATTTATATGATTCACTTCCCTTTTATCTCCCGTTATGTCGTCAAATTCCGTATCAGAAAAAACGGTTTCATTCTCCTCTTCTACTTCTATGCACTGCCTCTTTTGGCAAGACGCGTCTGCGTCCGCCATCTTGATGGCCGACCTAATCACCTTTACAAATGTCCAGGACTTGCCTGTAATCACTTAAAATTAAAGAGAGAAAGTAGATAAACTCAATCACCAAGTCAACGAACTGGTTTAATTTACAAATTTCACTTTTTATAATCTTGAATTCAAGAGCACGATCAAACTCAACCAGTCCGCTTGGGAGCGCAATCGCAATGGGATCAATTGATGTCGATGTCGATGATTTGTACAATAATTATCGACCCATGCAACCATGTATGGGGAGCTTCTCTGAAAATAAAAAATTGCATCCTCTGGGGCTGAACACATAAATCTTGTAAAACTCGCTCGATGTTAAATGGGAATACAATTTAAAATTTAATTTAACGAAATACAAGGCAAAAGCGCATACCTCCAGCTATAGTATAATATTCAAAGAAAGTAATAAGCCATGTTGCCAGTGAATTGCGAGTTGTACCCCAGGGCACTCTTAACTTAAAGTTGACAAATGTAAAAAAATCCCACAAAATTCAAGATGTTTTTCATTTTTTGTGAAAACGAATACGAACAAATTCTTCCTTGAACTTTTTATTGCAATCTAGTCCAAAGACGAAAATAAAAAATAAAGTTCTGGCAGCTGGTGCTTTCCTAGCTTTAACTATAATTTTTATACTCTGTACCGTAGGTACACAGAGTATTATAAGTTTGTGCAAAAGT
>JAWNNO010003502.1:0-20723 GCA_035044985.1 Lordiphosa fenestrarum
ATTAGTTTAATTAATTTGTTACCCTTTAAAAGGGTATGATAGACACGACATAATATACTAACATTCACCTTAATGGAATGAGTCCAGTTCTACGACAAGTGTCTATTTAAGGGCAGTGGTGGGCAGCAGGGTAGGTTAAGTGCTGCCCATCATAAATGTTTGCTTTCCCTATAACTCGACTCATCTGATCTTCAGCATTCCTTCGGCGAATTGATAAATAATAACGAAACCTTCTATCTATAAAATTGAGGGAGATATGAAGTTTTTCTTTAATTGCGGGGGCGGTAGGGGACGTGGCGAAAATTGAAAATAAAGTTGATCTGCCTGCAAGTATAAAAAGTTGTGCGAAAGCATAACATGACCTCAAGCCGGCTAAAAACTACGGGTTTACTCAGTATAAAGGTCACAAAAACAAACAAAGGTAATTTTCTATTGTCCTTCCACTCCAAAAATTCGAAAACTATTTTTTCTTTATAGACCGCGAATTATAATGAATTTACGTGCAGAAAATAATTGGCGGTCGTTCATGGTTTCTTTTTAAATGAATTTTGAAATTAGCTGTTTTTGCAGCAATATTATGTATGTGCTTTTCTTCAAATGTCAAATAAAAACTAACAAATATTAAAGGGCATAGCAGAGTAAGCATACAACAACTGCCCCCGCTCTGATCAGCACCAAATTTAAATATGTGATAACCATCAATGAGAAACTCACTCTCCTAAATTTTTTGTCTGATAGTCGCTATTGGAGTGGAGTTATGGGGGCGGGAAAGATCAATGGAAAAACTGTTATTTCTTAAGAACCGCTTAACCGATTTCGATAAGTCAAATATATGTTATAGGTGTCCACAATACAATTCAAAATATAATTTTTGCACATTTTTATCACCAATTCTTAGGCCCAAAAAATATTATTGAAATTTTCAAATTTTTTTAAGGTGTTAAGGGGGGTGTAAGCTCAAATCGCTCGAAAAAACTCGACAGCGTTACCTCGTAAATTATGTTCAGAAATAGTGTACAAAATTTCAAAATGATCGGTTCAGTAGTTTTTATGTTATGAGGGGCACCGACTTTGAAAACGTGAGTTGTGGGAAAAACGCTTTAAAGTTTTGAACACTAAAAAATTTGTACGGTACCTGAAATGCGACAGGTATAAAAATACTCGTAACTTCATCAATTTTGCCCCAATCGACTTGAAATTTTGACACAATATTCTTAACATTTTAGGCATTCATTTAAAAAAATGAAAAAAAAATTTTAATAGCTTACCCCCCCCTTAACCTATTGGGACACCTACAATTTTTGGTTAGGTTTTCCATAAGGAAGTTCTTTAAATTATATAATTTTTGCGATCACATCTTAATTAAACTACATGGTGAAAAATAATTAAACCTTAAAAAAGAATTAAATATGTTTAGGCACACTGTATATTGACTAAAAAGGGGAAATAGTCAACATTTTAAGTAGTCAGAGTAGATTTGAGTGTTTTATCATTAAAACAAATTCTTCCTTGTTCACTCCTCTTATTAAAAAATTACTTATTGTCAAATTAGCGAAAATATTAATATAATGCAGTTAGGCCAGCATTCAAAGTCTTACGTCCACATGCCCATAACTCTTGTTTAGGACTTACTCTGGTCTTAAATTCTGTTGGCTAAGAGCTTGAAACTAAAGTACAGTAATAATAGATCGCTGCTATAAGAGTAGGATACAACACTGAAAAACATGTATGAAATTCTATTATATTATATAGAACTGTGCATGTGCTGCCCATGGCCATTGCGACAGGTGCTGCGGAGTGTAACCGGGTATGATTTTCCATCTGCATCAACGAGCTAGATTTTTCTTTATTTACGCTGTGTTAAAAACACTTAAGAAAATTAACTAACTTAAAACAATTTTATGTATGCTTAACATGTGCCAAAGAAAACCATATATTAGACAGTTTAAATTGACAAGAAAAAATTAATCTTCGTCACTGTTTTCGTCTATTACTGAAACGATTTCATTTCTCGAGAACATATCTGTAAGAATTTCAGCTGGTCGAATAATTTTTGATAAGAATCTTGCATGTGATAAGTAGTAAACCATGGCAGCAACGTGAGAGCAACAGCCAACTGTTCTTCTTCCATTTGCTCATTCACAAGCATAGTGCATTATGCCAGAGATTCCAATACTGTTAGGTTTGTACCGTATAAAGCATCTACAGGGTTGCCCATATTCGACGGACCCATGTTTTTTTAAAAAAAATCAAAGAAAAAAATAAAAATTTGGCGGTTGGCAATCTTAATCATTTAATTTGTTCCAAGTAGATTTATTTTACATCAATTTTTGAATATAGTCATATATATTTATCATATACACTAACAAGAGGTGTACAAACTTCCAAAAGCAAGCTTTCGCCATCGAGCTTTCCATACTCTTAGCTTTGCTTGCTTGTAAGCTTACCACCTAAGTTTAGTCTTTAAGCGATCACCATCGATTCAACATCAATAAACTTATAATCATTCTTATAAGCAATAAGAACTTGCCTCATTCTTTTCTATCGGATTCATACATCACCGATATCGGATTCATAAATCTCCGACTCCGGATATTAAATCTCCGTAACTACGGCTACCAGCGACGAAGAGGTCGCAGGTACCCCAAACTCGGCGTGAATAAGCAGCCGCATCAATTGAAGTGCCAAGGAGAGCCCTTCACATAACTGGCGACGAGGATCAAAACGAAAATTAATTTTAATTCAGCACCAAAAGCCAAGCCAAGTATCCAATTTGGCTGAGCCAACTATCAAGAAGGCCGACTGCAAAAACGGAATATCAGAGAACACGAGGCTGTGAACTCCACATGGTTCAGTCCGAACAAACAAATAGAAATTCAAAAGGGGGATCGAAAGTCACACTTCAAAGCTTCATCTCTACCAAGGCAGCGTTATCTCATTACCAGGAAGAAGAAGATTTCTAATCGCTGAAGCCAGCACAAATGGTATGATCTGGACGAATGAGGCCTTACAAGGGAGGGAGATATCACGCAAGAAAGCTTAACATTAGCAGCAGCAGCTTTAATTCGCCATCCAAAAGAAGAGTCTGGAACCCAGGTAAAAGCTCCAGCAAATCAACAAAGAGCAAACCAGAAAACCAAGTAAACAAATTTTGTGTGTTAGTTTAAAAGAGTTAATTAAAACAATTACTCTTTCTCTCGTAACTCAACCAATCAGATTCCGAAACTTTTTTACAAAAAAAAAAAAAACACATCAGCTAAAAATGGATGCCAACAGTATAGCCTCCTTTAACTTAACTTTAAATTGTATTAAAAACATACAAAATTTTGATGGTACAGATTCAAACGAACTGCCAGACCTAATTTCACAAATTGAAACTATTATACCAACGTTTAATATTTTCGATGAACCAACTAGAAAAATTTTATTCGGTTTTATTAGAAGTAAATGTGTGGGACTAACAAAGCCAGTCATTCACAGGTATGGCTAAGTCGATACATGGGAAAGACTAAAAGAAATCTTGTTAAAACATTTTGGGGAAAAAGAAAGCAGCGACGTTCTGATGGATGAGCTCAAACTACGTAGGGTCGAATCCACAATAGAACAGTACTATGACAAAATTAACGAAGCTACAAATAGGTTGCATAACCGTATACTTACCCATAATGACAATACTTTCTCTACAATCGAAGTTAATAGAATCGCCTTGCGCGTCTTTAAAGACAATTTACCCGAACCAACTAAAACAATGATCTTTGCAAGAAACCCAGAAACACTGGACGACGCGTACAAAATCATTGAGGATGCCCGACATCAAAACTATACAATTTACGGACCAACCCGAAAGTACAAGAGTAACAAACCGAACTATCGAACCAACTTTAGCGACGATAATCGAAACGTTAACGAACAGGTGGTAACCGATCCAGCCGACAACTCAAGTAATGGACAATCAAATTATTCGTCCAAAACTGGAAATAAGAAATACGACGGGAGAAATTACAACACAAATTTCAAAAGTCCAGAGGTTCAAAGACAATCTCAAGAAAACTCCGCTAGCATGCGAATGTCAACAAACAGCAGAAGCCAAAGTTTAGGAAAAATCCAGTCTACTTCAGAACCAATGGACGTTAACCACTCAAATGTAAATTTTCAGACAGAAGAATCAAACGATTACCCTATATAGAAATTAAAACAAAAGTAAGAACGCTATTGTTTGTAATCGATACTGGAGCTGAGTTCAGCGTCATAAACGAACATGTGTGCAATCCTAAGTGGAAAACCGATATAGATTTAGAAGTTGTAGCAATGGGTAACCAAATCAAAATAAAAAAAATTTGTAGGTTCCCCTCTTTCAAAGAATTTAACTTAAACAATTATATTTGTGAATTTCTGGAATATAATTTTCATAAAGACTTCGACGGGTTAATAGGAGGAAACATACTTAATGACTTAAGCGCGGTCATTGATTATCGAAACCGTCAGTTAAGAATCAACGACATCTCCTTAGAACTTATTATTCAAAGCAAGCGAAACGAAAAAGAAAAAATTCCTCAAATTAACACTTTTATTAGAACAGACTACCTGAGTCAACAAACAAGAGCTTTGTTAGACCCGGTCTTAGCCAAGTTCGAAAGTATCTTCTATAAAGAAGGCCAAAATCTAACATTCACGAGCGCAATTAAGCACAAAATCAAAACCAAAAGTACTATACCAATCTATTCAAAAAGCTATAAATATCCCGAAATTCATAAGGAAGAGGTAGATCGACAAATAGATGAAATGCTCCGTCAAGGCATAATTAGGCATTCAAATAGCCCTTACAATAGCCCATTATGGGTGGTTCAAAAAAAGATGGATGCCTCGGACGTCGAAAAATGGCGGTTGGTAGTCGATTATCGAAAAATGAACGCAGAGACGATCGAAGATCGCTTTCCCATACCGAACATAGAAGAGATTTTTGACAAGCTCGGAGGATGTAAATTGTTCACAACTCTAGACCTTGCAAAAGGATTCTATCAAATTGAGATGAGCCCTGAGGACATAGAAAAGACTGCATTTTCCACAACGAGCGGCCATTTCGAATTTTTACGTATGCCATTTGGATTACGAAACGCGCCGTCTACTTTCCAGCGGCTCATGAACACTTTATTAAGTCCTTACATAGGTCGCATTTGTCTAGTATACATGGATGACATTCTCATTTTTTCTAAAAATATAGAAGAACATGTTGAACACATCATTACAATATTTGAATGTCTTACGAAAGCAAACCTAAAACTCCAGGTCGACAAATGTCAGTTTGCGAGAACGGAGATCGAATTTTTAGGCCATGTCATTAATTCAGAAGGCCTGAAGCCTTGCAAAAAGAAGTTCGAGGCGATAAATAGGATTAAACTACCGTCAAACCAAAAGCAGATTAAAAGCTTCTTGGGAATGACGGGTTATCTAAGACGATACATAAAAGATTATTCGAAGATCGCGCAGCCGCTTATAAAGTATTTAAAGAAAAATACGAAAGTGAATATACGCGATGAGGATTATGTAGAAGCCTTCGACAAACTAAAACTACTCATTTCTAGCGAACCAATAGTTGGGTTTCCAAACTTCAAAAAACAATTTACTCTAGTCACCGACGCTAGCAACTACGCACTTGGCGCCGTCCTTATGCAGGACGATAAAGTTATTTGCTACGCAAGTCGAACGCTGAAGTCCCACGAACTAAATTACAGCACGATAGAAAAAGAACTTTTAGCCATATATTGGGCGACAAAACAGTTCAAATACTATGTGTATGGGAGGAAATTTATTATAAAAACCGACCATAGACCCCTAGTTTGGCTAAATAATCTAAAAGAGCCGAATCTAAAATTACAGCGCTGGAAAATTCAATTGAATGAGTTCGATTTTGAATTGAACTTCATTAAAGGCAAGGAAAACGCATTAGCGGATGGTTTAAGCAGAATAGTAGAGCCTGAAAATGAAGAACACGAAACCCAATCCGACACTACAATTCACTTTGATAGCTCAGATATTCTAATTTTCGAAACGGTTAATTATTCGCAGCCGGAAATTTTAAACGTTGAGTCAGAAGAAGACCTAGGCGAAGAAATGATTCACCTATTTTCAAGCGAAATGGATGACTTGCAAACGGTTCATAGTGCAGAGTCCGATGATCGCAACTTTATTAAAATAACTGAAAAATGTCTCAATATTTTCAAAATTCAACTAGTGATCGTAGAAGGAAAAAAAGAATCGCAAACCACCAAAATTTTGTATAAAAAAAAAGTACGACATACTATAACAACGAATGGCGATCCTGGAAATATCTTAAAGTCTATGCGAGATATATTACCCGAAAAAGGACTTGTCGCGGTGTATTGCGAAAACTTAAACATATTCCTTAAGTTTCAAGAAAATTATAGACAATACTTTTCTTACAATTTCAATTTAAAAATATTAAAGTCATGCATATTATTAAAAGACATAACTGATAAGGAAAATATGTTAAAAGTCATTGAAAAAGAACATCTTAAAAATAATCATAGAGGAATCAGTGAAATTTTCCACGTCATTAAGCAATCATACTATTATCCTAATTTGTTAAAGGAAATCCAAAAATATATAAATAACTGTTGTGCATGTAATTTAGCTAAGTATGATCGACATCCGATAAAATACAATCTTAACGTAACAGAAACTCCAACCAATCAAAATGATCTAGTTCATATGGATATTTGGTATCCACAAAGAAATATTATGTATCTAACTACAATTGACAAATTAAGCAAATATGCAACAGCGCAACATCTAAAAGACAGATCGTGGATCTCATTACTAAACGCAATTAAGAGTAGAATTCAATATTTAGGAAAGCCAAACAAAATTGTAACAGATAACGAATTTAACATAATAGCAATCAAACAGTTTCTGTCAAATAACGATATAAAAATTCACTTTACAACACCATACAAAAAAACGGGAAATTCCGATGTCGAAAGACTACATCTAACATTAAATGAGCACATGAGATTGTTTAACGCGGATCCTGAGAATACTGATACTGTACAAGAAAATGTTTTTAAGGCTATACTCTCCTACAATAATACAATTCACAGTACTACAAACGCTAGACCAATAGACTTTCTAAATAACCTAATCTCGATCGAAGACATTCCTAAAATATCCCGTAAGATGGCAATTGATAAGGAAAAACTCAATTTAAAGCAATCAAATCAAGAAACTCTTAATTTTGAAAACGAATTTGTAAAAAACAATCAAGTTGGCAAATCGAAACCAATATACAAACAAATTGAAGACTACAAACAAGAAGGAAACTATCTATTATCTAATAACAACCCTCCAAAGAAAATTTACAAAGATCAAGTTAAAAGAAAATTTAAATGTCAAGACACAAACCTGTAACCTCAATTCTTAAATACTTTAGTTTATTAATATTCAACAATAGTGTCGAAACTTGTGCCGGGGGAGTCATATATATTTATCATATACACTAACAAGAGGTGTACAAACTTCCAAAAGCAAGCTTTCGCCATCGAGCTTTCCATACTCTTAGCTTTGCTTGCTTGTAAGCTTACCACCTAAGTTTAGTCTTTAAGCGATCACCATCGATTCAACATCAATAAACTTATAATCATTCTTATAAGCAAGAAGAACTTGCCTCATTCTTTTCTATCGGATTCATACATCACCGATATCGGATTCATAAATCTCCGACTCCGGATATTAAATCTCCGTAACTACGGCTACCAGCGACGAAGAGGTCGCAGGTACCCCAAACTCGGCGTGAATAAGCAGCCGCATCAATTGAAGTGCCAAGGAGAGCCCTTCACATAACTATATGATATCTCTCAAATGGCCGCCTCTGGCGTTGATGGCGTATTGTGCCCTTTTTGCAGCATTTTCCATCGTTTTCGCCAACATTTCGGCCGGAATAGCGGCTATTTCTTCACGAATGTTGTCCTTGAGCTCTTCTACGGTCCTTGGCTTGTTAACGTAAGCCTTTGACTTCAAATATCCCCACAAGAAGAAGTCAGGCGGCGTCAAATCGGGCGAACGCGGTGGCCAGTCCAAATCACCACTTTTCGACATCAAACGGCCCGGAAACAATTTCTTCAGAAAATCGATTGTTATGCGACTTGTGTGCGGTGGAGCGCCGTCTTGTTGAAACCAGAACTGCCTCATACGCTTTCGACGAATAATTGGCATCACAAAGTTGGTCATCATGTCGCGATAACGCTCCTGGTTGATGGTAACAGCATGGCCATTTTCATTTTGGAAGAAAAACGGCCCAATGACCGTTTTCGCACTAACGCCGCACCAAACTGTGACTTTTTCGTCATGAAGAGGCACTTCTTGAATCTCCTGAGGATTTTCAGTGGCGTAAATACGGCAATTTTGCATATTTACGGTCCCATTCAATGTGAAATTTTAATTTTTTAAAAGCACGTTGAGTTTTCACAATTGACTTGTTCTGTTGAATGTAAATTTCAACTATTTCAGAGCGCTCGCGTGGCGTGTATTGTTCCATGGTAAAAATCTGCTTGGACTGACGCTTCAAACGTGGTATGTCATTAAGCGATCTGACATCTCTGTCAAAAGTTATGGCGTTGCCAGATGGGTCCGTCGAATATGGACAACCCTGTATATGATTTCCGAGAAATACGACGAGACGGTACTTTGAATTTGAGAACATTTGGTTCGGCCTTGACATATTCGAAAAAATGTATGGGTAGCCGCAGTTCTTTGTAATTGAATTTCCACGTTCTCCACATCAACTTTACTTCTTTTAATTGGAACTTCAAATGCTGACGTCGAAGAATCGGAATCTGAATCCATTTTGGAAATATTACAATTCCATTTCAAATGACACTAAATGAAAATCTACTCGGTCGACAGAAAATGTTTGCTATTTCCCCTTTTTAGTTGATGAATTGTACAGTGTGCTTATATATATCAAAAAATATTTGAAAAACACTTTTTTAATGTTTAATTATTTTTCACCATGAAGCGAATTTGGGATGTGTCTGCAAAAATTATATGTTGTAAAAGACCTCTTAATGGAAAACCCAACCAAAAATTGTAGGTGTTCCAATAGGTTAACACCTTAAAAAAATTAATTGAAAATTTCAATAATATTTTTTTGGCGTAAGAATTGGTGATAAAAATGTGCAAAAATTATATTTTGAATTGTATTGTGGACACTTATAACATATTATATATTTAACTTATCTATAGTAAATCGGTTAAGCGGTTCTTAAGAAATAACAGTTTTACCATTTAACTTTCCGCCCCCATAACTCCACTCCAATAGCGACTATCAGACAAAAAATTTAGGAGAGTGAGTTTCTCATTGATGGTTATCACATATTTAAATTTGGTGCTGATCAGAGCGGGGGCAGTTGTTGTA
This sequence comes from Lordiphosa fenestrarum, assembly GCA_035044985.1. NCBI lineage: Eukaryota > Metazoa > Arthropoda > Insecta > Diptera > Drosophilidae > Lordiphosa > Lordiphosa fenestrarum. Next base: position 9,431 of record JAWNNO010003502.1, read on the forward strand.
TGCTTACTCGGCTATGCCCTTTATGAGCAACTCACCCCTAGATTTTAACTGCAAAATCACTTAAAGGTTATGAAACAGACTAATAGCAAAATAGAACTTGATGTTTTTTGATCTAGCTGACGTGGCCGAGGTTCTGAACTTTTTTCCACAACACCCATTAGAGGTAAAGTTGAAGGCCGCTTTTTTTTATTGTGGTTTCCCCATAAGGCCTACTCCACACTTTCTGCTCTCAGTCATGCTTTTTATGCCTCAGCACGGGAATCCTGAGGGATGGGGTTATAATTATAATATTGTGATTGCGAGCGGCGAGTTTTTCTGATAAAGACCTCGCAATGGACATCTGCGTTCAAATTCAACTCCATCATTGGGTTATACAGATGGCTAATGACCATGAATATTTCGTGAAGTCTGCGAATAGACAGGAAATTTTTTATGGAATTGGATCTTTGCGAAATACCCTAAATAATGTTACTTTCGCCGACAATAGTGTGGGATGTTGCCCTTCATGTCGCTCCATAGCCGCTCAATTTTTTGTGTATGAGTATCGGGGTCCACAAAGTTTTTGGAATGGTTGTCCGTTTGATGGATATACCCTTCGTCTTCAAGACAATTGTAGGATTTCCAACAGTCCGAAATTATAGAGAAGCCATCGGCAACTCGCTCCTTAATAATGCTCAGCAAGAACTTTTGTCGCGGGTTTCGACTGGCACTATGAAAAACCTCATTTCTTTTAATATGACTTTATGATTTACCAGGAACTCAATGACTTTGGATTCCGACATGGACACAAACTTCGAAATTGAAGTTTCACAACCAGCACAAGCCATTTTAATCCCCTACTTTGGACAATCTTACACGCAGTAGAATTGAACACAACAAAGTTGTTAACAAATTTAATAATTGTTAATATTTATTGGACATTTGAAGAAAAGCACATGCATAAATTTGGTGCAAAATCAGCAAATTTCAAAATTCAATCAAAAAGAAACCATGGATGACCACCAATTAATTTCTGCACGTAAATTCTTCATAATTCACGGTCCATCGAGGAAAAATAATTCCCGAATTTTTGGGGAGGAAGGACAAATAATAGACAATTACCATGGAATGCATTTATGCAAACAAACTTTTTGGTCACCGTTATTAGCAGCGGAGAGAGTATCTCTCACACTAAAAACGGCAAGACCAGAGGAACACACACACACACACAAAGGCGACTGTCTGTTTCTACGCTGCCTCTTGATGCTTTTGCGCGCATTCTACTTTGGGATTCCCAAACGGTTATGCCACCAGGCAGGCATGAAGAGACTTTTGAGAAACGTTCAGTTGGTAGGCATTGATCGCTGATGATAGAGGGTGGTTCCACTTGAAACTGAAGCTGTACGATCTACCAGAGTTCTTTGTAGTGTTGTGTCTCGGTTTAAAGTTGTGCGAGAGCATAACATGACCTCGAGCCGGCTTAAAACTGCAGGTTTTTTTCCCATACAAATCAAACCTTCATCTCTTATCATCTCTGAGAACTGCGGGTTTATACGGACAGATGCTTGTTATGAATCAGAGGACGGTTTCGGGTGATTGCAAAATGATCATAAATAATCAACACCCGAATCAACATGTCTTTGCGTTCAAACGTTCATCTTGCTCAGTCACACATATTCTCTATTCAGTTTTGATCATTCAAAAACATCAACCCTAGTTGGCGCTCTGATTACAATCATGCTCATCTTCAATCTGCTCGATCCGGGTGTTTGTTCGTTTGACTCAACAACGAATGTGCGTTCATTACCTCGTATGAGCTTTAACATACGCTAATACAGCGCTGCTCAGTGTGCTGCTGACACAGATGAATGAGAGAGGGAGAGCGAGTTTGCTTTGTCATTCCAAATGGAGAGAACAGAAAATTCTGTTTGTATTGGTGAACATGAGACACGATTTACGTGCAAACATATTCAATCAGCTCAAATTCACTCAACCGCACGAATCTGTTGCCGAAATGATGTGTATTTTGCTCAGGGCTAAGTTTCATTGAGTGAATAATTGAACACAATCATTGTACGCTCATACTCAACTGACTGAAGCGTTCTCTGGTATGACAACGAGTTAACTCAACGGCATGCTTTGTTGATTGATTAATTCTGAGTGGAATTTTTAGTGTATGATGAAATCAAGAAAAAAGTGATTTTTGCAGTTCTCTGTTATGAATCGTCTTGATCCAACTTAGTCCTTAGCTGTACCACCATCCGTTTCGTGATATCTCTTAATTTATCGAAAATAATCACAACTTTATCGTTCACTCGTACCAATTGAATGTCTCAATTAAAAAGACACACACAAATCAGAGCAATTTTCTACCAATTTGCATGATAAAAGCACTGGCGCTACGGTCAATCCGGGTGGGAGATATGTGAGTGGTGTTTGCATCACAATTAATCGACACTATTTTGCTTCGTTTTTTTTTTTACCTTGCACCTCCGAGGCTTTAGCATGAAAATCAAATTTTCCGTGTATTTTTTCGTCACCTACTGGGGCATGTGTCTGTCGGCTGCCACTTTTTTGTTTTTTGTATAATTTTTTGTTCGGTTGGTTACTTACCGCCACAGAGTTTTTCATATCAGCAATAGCCGATGCAAATTCCGAGAAATGCAATTCGGGGCAATAAATTATGGGCGCCAATAAATCGCCAGATTTGCGTCCAGCCTGCAATGACTTTGCCTCCCATGTCTCCGAGTTTGTCAATATCGCACCATGATATTTGCCTGTTGCTACACCCTGAAAGAAGGAAAATATGTTAGTGCCAAATCCCAAATGAAAACTGAAAAATTCAATAGAATGGCCAAGAAGAGATGTCTTTAGAGGGCCGCTGCCAACTGGGGAGGGTTTGATAGAAAACAAGCAACAATCAACAAAATGCCAGCAATAAAACTGTACAGCAACTAACAGTGTTTTTGGTGCACAAGGGGAAGGCAGGCGTTGAGCGAAAATGGCGAGCTTCCGACGCGGCCAGCAATAAAAAGGTGCAAGGTTATTTAGCACGAGTAACACCCAAACAACAAGAGCCAGCATCCAGTCCAGGATTCCATGGCGCGTGTTAAACTGCAGCTGGACAAAGGAAGGCAGCGCACACACACACACACACACACACCGCTGAAAACAACAACAAAAGGTGTAACGAAAAGCAGAAACATAAAATGTAAAAGCGAAAAAGTGTTGCTGCTGCAGTGGCAGTTGCGCCAATGTTGGCAATTAATATTATTGCATGCTGTCTGTGTGTGTGTGTGTGTGTGTGCGAGTGTGTAATGAAATTAAGCACAACAAGCGCCAAAACAAATTCTAAACAAAATTGAAAATGGCCCGCTGGCTTCACGAAAGCATTGTTGAAATTTAAAAACTAAACAAAAACAACACCAAAATGCAACAACGTTCCTCCATTCCCTGGTTAAGCCCTTAGCCAGCGCCACAGCCACTGCCCATGACCAGTTTCGATTTATTTCCCATCGAACCACAAATAACGTAAATTGGCATCATATTTTAAGCAAATTGCAGTCAAGATTTATGGTAATTGTGCGCCGTTGCTGCTCCTCTTGGTGCAACCAAAAAGAGACCCCGCCCAACTCGCCAACAACCGCAGAACGACGCTGACGCCTTGGACTTTTGTTGTTCCTGTTGCTGGTTGCCGGTTGCCTTTGCTCTAGCTTACGAAAACCCAAATTTGCAATTTATTTTTCCAATTAACCTCGTGACTTTTATAAAAGGCGTGGCATAAATTTCACATCGCAGGAGACGCGACAAGGCCAAAAACGTAACAGATTTCAAGGCTGCAAAACCAATTAATAAGCCTTTAAAAAGGACTGGGAAAATGTATAAAAACATTAAAGAGAGCAAACCGCTTGGAATTAAGGAGTGATTGGTTTGGTTCACTGGTTCATTCAGTTTTTGAAAAGTCGGTTCAGTTTTAGACTATTATTTCCGTATCGTATGATTTATCATAATTCAGTTCGAAGAAAACATTTCGATTATCATATCGATTATAAAGCACAGGACCCAAACATTAGAAATCGGTTAGCAGGATACTTCGTGCTCTGTCTGCTCTGACTGCTCTGTCTTCTCTGTCTGTCTGTCTGTCTGCTCTGTCTGCTTTGTCTGTCTGTCTGCTCTGTCTGTCTGCTCTGTCTGTCTGCTTTGTCTGCTCTGACTGCTCTGTCTTCTCTGTCTGTCTGATCTGTATGCTCTGTCTGTCTGTCCATCTGCTCCATTTGCTCTGTCTGCTTTGTCTGTCTGTCTGTCTGTCTGTCTGCTCTGTCTGCTTTGTCTGCTCTGACTGCTCTGTCCGATCTGTCTACTCTGTCTATCTGATCTGTATGCTCTGTCTGTCTGTCTGCTCTGTCTGCTTTGTCTGTCTGTCTGCTCGTTCTGCTCTGTCTGTCTGTCTGCCTGTCTGTCTGCTCTGTCTGCTTCTCTCTGTCTGTCTTCTCTGTCTGTCTGCTTTGACTGCTCTGTCCGTCTGTAACATGTCCGATGCTTCTCTCTGTCTGTATGCTCTGTCTGTCTGCTCTGTCTGTCCATCTGCTCCATCTGCTCTGTCTGCTTTGTCTGTCTGTCTGCTTTGTCTGCTCTGACTGCTCTGTCCGCTATGTCTGCTCTGTCTGTCTGCTCTCTCTTTGTGTCAGCTCTGTCTGTCTGTCTGCTTTGTCTGTCTGTCTGCTCTGTCTACTCTGTCTGTCTATCTGCTCTGTCTGCTATGTGTGCTCTGTCTGCTCTGTCTGCTCTGTCTGCTCCGTCTGTCTATCTGCTCTGTCTGCTCTGTCTGACTGTCTGTTTGCTCTCTCTTTCTGTCTGCTCTGTCTGTCTGTCTGCTTTGTCTGTCTGTCTGTCGTCTGTCTGTCTGCTCTGTCTGTCGTATGTCTGTTTGCTTTGTCTGTCTATCTGCTCTGTCTGACTGTCTGCTCTGTCTGTCTGTCTGATCTGTCTGCACTGTCTGCTCTGTCTGTTCTGTCTGTTCTGTCTGCTCTGTCTGCTCTGTCTGTCTGCTCTCTCTTTCTGACTGCTCTGTCTGTCTGTCTGCTTTGTCTCTCTGTCTGCTCTGTCTACTCTGTCTGTCTATCTGCTCTGTCTGCTCCGTCTGTCTATCTGCTCTGTCTGTCTGTCTGTCTGCTCTCTCTTTCTGTCTGCTCTGTCTGTCTGCTTTGTCTGTCTGTCTGTCTGCTCTGTCTGGCTCCTCTGTCTGTCTGTCTGCTCTGTCTGTCTGTCTGCTCTGTCTGTCTGTCTGATCTGTCTTTCTGTCTGCTCTGTCTGGCTCTGTCTGATCTGTCTGCTCTGCCTGCTCTGTCTGGTCGGTCTGCTCTGATCTGTCTGTTCTATCTGCTCTGTCTGCTCCGTCTGTCTGCTCTGTCTGCTTTGTCTGTCTGTCTGCTCTGTCTGGCTGCTCTGTCTGTCTGCTCTATCTGTCTGTCTGCTCTGTCTGTATGTCTGCTCTGTCTGTCTGTCTGCTCTGTCTGTCTGTTCTGTCTGCTCTGTCTGTCTATCTGCTCTGTCTGCTCCGTCTGTCTGCTCTGTCTGCTTTGTCTGTCTGTCTGCTCGTTCTGCTCTGTCTTTTCTGTCTGTCTGCCTGTCTGTCTGCCTGTCTGTCTGTGTCTGCTCTGTCTGCTTCTCTCGGTCTGTCTTCTCTGTCTGTCTGCTTTGTCTGCTCTGACTGCTCTGTCCGATCTGTCTTCTCTGTCTGCTCTGTTTGTCTGAACTGTATGCTCTGTCTGTCTGCCTGCTCTGTCTGCTTTGTCTGTCTGTCTGCTCTGACTGCTCTGTCTTCTCTGTCTCTGTCTGATCTGTATGCTCTGTCTGTCTGTCTGCTCTGTCTGCTTTGTCTGTCTGTCTGCTCGTTCTGCTCTGTCTTTTCTGTCTGTCTGTCTGCCTGTCTGTCTGCCTGTCTCTCTGTGTCTGCTCTGTCTGCTTCTCTCTGTCTGTCTTCTCTGTCTGTCTGCTTTGTCTGCTCTGACTGCTCTGTCCGATCTGTCTTCTCTGTCTACTCTGTCTGTCTGATCTGTATGCTCTGTCTGTCTGCCTGCTCTGTCTGCTTTGTCTGTCTGTCTGCTCTGACTGCTCTGTCTTCTCTGTCTCTGTCTGATCTGTATGCTCTGTCTGTCTGTCTGTCTGCTCTGTCTGTCCATCTGCTCCATGTGCTCTGTCTGCTTTGTCTGACTGTCTGCTCTGCCTGCTTTGTCTGCTCTGACTGCTCTGTCTGCTCTGTCCGCTATGTCTGCCTGCTCTGTATGTCCATCTGCTCCATGTGCTCTGTCTGCTTTGTCTGACTGTCTGCTCTGCCTGCTCTGACTGCTCTGTCTGCTCTGTCCTCTATGTCTGCTCTGTTTGCTCCGTCTGTCTGCTCTGTCTGCTTTGTCTGTCTGTCTGCTCTGTCTGCTCTGTCTGCTCTGACTGCTCTGTCTTCTCTGTCTCTGTCTGATCTGTATGCTCTGTCTGTCTGCTCTGTCTGTCCATCTGCTCCATGTGCTCTGTCTACTTTGTCTGTCTGTCTGCTCTGTCTGCTTTGTCTGCTCTGTCTGCTTTGTCTGCTCTGTCCGATCTGTCTTCTCTGTCTACTCTGTCTATCTGATCTGTATGCTCTGTCTGTCTGTCTGCTCTGTCTGCTCTGTCTGCTTTGTCTGTCTGTCTGCTCGTTCTGCTCTGTCTGTCTGTCTGCCTGTCTGTCTGCTCTGTCTGCTTCTCTCTGTCTGTCTTCTCTGTCTGTCTGCTTTGACTGCTCTGTCCGTCTGTAACATGTCCGATGCTTCTCTCTGTCTGTATGCTCTGTCTGTCTGCTCTGTCTGTCCATCTGCTCCATCTGCTCTGTCTGCTTTGTCTGTCTGTCTGCTTTGTCTGCTCTGACTGCTCTGTCCGCTATGTCTGCTCTGTCTGTCTGCTCTCTCTTTCTGTCAGCTCTGTCTGTCTGTCTGCTTTGTCTGTCTGTCTGCTCTGTCTACTCTGTCTGTCTATCTGCTCTGTCTGCTATGTGTGCTCTGTCTGCTCTGTCTGCTCTGTCTGCTCCGTCTGTCTATCTGCTCTGTCTGCTCTGTCCGACTGTCTGTTTGCTCTCTCTTTCTGTCTGCTCTGTCTGTCTGTCTGCTTTGTCTGTCTGTCTGTCGTCTGTCTGTCTGCTCTGTCTGTCGTATGTCTGTTTGCTTTGTCTGTCTATCTGCTCTGTCTGACTGTCTGCTCTGTCTGTCTGTCTGATCTGTCTGCACCGTCTGCTCTGTCTGTTCTGTCTGCTCTGTCTGCTCTGTCTGTCTGCTCTCTCTTTCTGACTGCTCTGTCTGTCTGTCTGCTTTGTGTGTCTGTCTGCTCTGTCTACTCTGTCTGTCTATCTGCTCTGTCTGCTCCGTCTGTCTATCTGCTCTGTCTGTCTGTCTGTCTGCTCTCTCTTTCAGTCTGCTCTGTCTGTCTGCTTTGTCTGTCTGTCTGCTCTGTCTGGCTGCTCTGTCTGGCTGCTCTGTCTGTCTGTCTGCTCTGTCTGTCTGTCTGCTCTGTCTGTCTGTCTGATCTGTCTTTCTGTCTGCTCTGTCTGGCTCTGTCTGATCTGTCTGATCTGTCTGCTCTGCCTGCTCTGTCTGGTCTGTCTGCTCTGATCTGTCTGTTCTGTCTGCTCTGTCTATCTGCTCTGTCTGCTCCGTCTGTCTGCTCTGTCTGCTTTGTCTGTCTGTCTGCTCTGTCTGGCTGCTCTGTCTGTCTGCTCTATCTGTCTGTCTGTCTGCTCTGTCCGCCTGTAACATGTCCGTTGCAATTGTTATATCGACATTATCCTCGTGGAAGCTGCTTTAAATAAAATCCACCTTTCTTGTATGTTTATAGCAATGCTGCATGTTTTGTTGGTTTTTTCGAGCTACACATACTTATAGTTTTACGAACTTAAGTCCTTATTTAAAGATTATAAAAGTGTTTGTGGTAGATGCTTAAAAGTGCCCAGCTTTTTGTAATCTTTCATAGACTAACGCTTGCTCGACGTTTTTAATACAGCTTTTTATCTAGTAGCTTTGACTTGCTGTGCTGTGTTTTTGTTTTGTGAAAATTATAACTTGGCAAAGGATGCAAGCCAATTTGGAACAGCAAATTTGTGTTAAAACGTAATAAGGTCCGCTAAAGAAAACCTTTTGCTTAACTTTATCATAAAGTTTGTTGCTTAATTTGGAAAGTAAATTATATAACGTGCATCATCGATAATTAAGTACTAAGGGCGTTTAAATTTCTACTCAACAGTCGAAAAAGTTAATTAAATCAAATTTTCCGCACCTTCTCTTCTTTTGTGGGACATCAAAAATGTCGATTTAAAATGCTTGCTTTGTTTTCTATCAATAAACCCAAATGCTTGAAATTAACGACCCTCAACTCACCTGAGCACCGGTCAACGTGGCCATATCTAGTATGATGTTTGCTTTCAGATCCTTGTTGGCAAAGCAAACTCCATCGGCTAGCACCAAGCGGCCCTCGGCATCTGTGTTGTTTATCTCCACAGTGCGACCCGAGTACAAAGTGTGAATGTCATCCGGACTGGAAGATTAGAGATATTAAATTGCTAATTTTGTGAAACATTTTGCATTTGACTCACCGCGTGGCATTTGGTCCCACAGAGTTTTCAGCCAAACAGAAGACAGCATGCAAATTATCCTTAAATCCACATTTGACTGCTGCATAGAAGGCACCCAGAATGGCAGCGGCACCGCCGCAATCTCGCTTCATGCCCGGCATGGCAGTTTTGCCCTTGATGCTGAGACCGCCTGTGTCGTATACAATGCCCTTGCCCACCAGGGCAATAGTTTCCAGAGCACCGGCCGGCTCGTGAGAGAGCACGACCAGAGCTGGTGGCACTGCGGCTGCCTTGCCAACGCCATAGATGCCACCAAAACCACGCTCACGTAGCTCCTCACCGCGTATAATCTGCGGCTGCAGTGACAGCTCTTTGGCCAACTCCTCTATGGTCTGAACGAAGTGATCAACATTCATCTCGTTGCAGGGCATGTCGACAATGCGTGCCGTTAGGCGAATTCCACGCGTGGCCTCACTCAAGCATTTCAGCTCATCGGCTGTGAGTGGTTCCTTCTCGATGCAACCATCCTTATCAATCACAACAAACTCCACATTGACCACATTACGAGCAGAGTCAGCAGAGTCTCCGGCACCCTCTGACGGAGATTTCTGCAGTTGGATGCCATTGCCACCCGTCTTGCGGGAGTACAATGGAAAGGCACGCACTACAGCACAAGCGCTGGCGAATAGATTCTCACGCTCGCACACCAGCACCACGCTCTCCTGGGCCACATTCAGCACATGATTCTTGACCAGGCGCGTTATGGCATGAGCCCGAGATTGGGTATTATGACGCGAGGTCTTCAGTGGCAAAGCGGCCACAGTGGCCACATCCAAATAGAGTGACACCCTATCCGTGGGCGCCGGGTGCAGGCAGGCAATGGCATTCAAGAATGTCTCCTCTGTGACACGTGGCTGCAGTTTGCGGGCCAGTTGGTCAAACTTTAACAGATTCAAATGGCGCAGCTGGCCAATGATCAGAACGGGATGCACCTGAGGATCGCTGCCGCTGAGTGTGGCATTAAAATTGATGTCCGTGGCCATCTGTAAGGCAAACGAAATGGAAATGAATTAGCTGGAGGAGATTAACACTTGGATTTTGAGGTTTATGGCACACATTTCGTATCTTATCAAGGCTAATCTTTGATTTACCACCTCAGATTTGTATCAGGCAACGACTTTGTATTAGTTTAGTTCTTCTACTGATATCAGTCGGCAGACGTCACTGGTTTCCTAACCAAACTGAAGAACACTCGGTGGTATCTTATCAAAGATTCTCAACGGACAAAGCTCCTTGGCAGGGGGACGCGTTGAGGATTAGAAATGAATCGTTGGCATTTGCATGTATTTCTCTCACTGATAATGGCCAAGCGTTGTTCTACGTCATTATCAGACGCTGCGGCTGGATGACCTTGAAGACAATCAAAAACAAAAACAACAAGAAGTAGGTCGTTGAACGCTTTGCGGGGGGGTGCAGCAGCGACATTTGATATGCATGTGTGTGTGAGTACGCTGTTGCGACGATGTCCATGCAAATGAATTTATTTATAGACTGGTCGAATTATCGCAAAAATAAGTAAGGCAAATAATTGGATGAGTTGTTCTTGGTCAGCCGCTACCTACCTTGGCAAGCCGGCGACTGCTTTGGCTGTAGCTGCGGTTTATCAAAGTGCGTAGGGCTTGGGCGGTGTAGAGCAGACGCATAAATAATTTAAGGCAGTGTAGATTCTGGTCTGGTATTTAAAAGCTGCAAAGTCACTGCAGCTTGTTACTTTGCGAAAGTTGCCGGCAAATGAAACTTCTTCTTTCTCTTTCAGTGTCTACATGTAGAATAACTTTACATGTAGAGTTGTGTATGGTCGCACTAATCTCAAAAATGGTCGAATTTGGTCGCCCTAAACTCATAATACCAAAAATAGTCGAGCGTGGTCGCACTAATACCAAAAATAGTCGACTATCGACGTAAGAGTGCTGCTCCGTTATGTAGAAAATAACGTAAGGTCAAATCAAAGCGACGCGCAAAAAATAGGGTCACTTGGCGTAGAAGCAGATTTGCTTAACCCACATCAGCGCCATGCAGCTTAAGCCGGGAAATGCTAATCAGCATGATTACCTCTGCCGCCTGAAGCTACTGTTTAGTAATCAAACAAAAACCGAGTCTCGGGAGGTGGCCCTGTCCAAGGAGAGTGCAAAGTTCCACCGCAAACTAAGTAGGCTGACATCTCAAATTATCATCAATGAGCCGTAGATTTGAGACTAATTTCACTATTTACAGACGCCAGCAGGGTGGCGCTGGAACTACAGAGCGAGAGTTCTTAACACTGAAGAAGACTGTGGCCCAACAATGCCGGGACCTGAAGGAGCGTACTGCCCTAACGGAGACGCTGAACGAACAACTGGCAGCCACCAGCAAGCGCATTGCGGCCATGAAGGCACAGCTGATGCAGAGCCAGGAGGAGGTCAGGCGGCACAACAATCAGTCGATGGAATGGTGAGTAAATGGGAACTGGGTTATGTATATACGTATAAATAATCTCTTTGTTTCCGCACAGTCTTGCATACGCTTAAGGAAGTAACCGGCACATACATCAAACAGGGGCATTAAGCCCTTCGTGTGAAAGGTGTCACCGTGCTGCGAGACGGCCAGTGGCTACCCTTTGATTTGACAGCCAACGATACGCGTCAGCTGCAGGCACGCAGTGGCAATGCCCAAAAATGGCAGCAG
>JAWNNO010003505.1:0-11748 GCA_035044985.1 Lordiphosa fenestrarum
TTAGGGACGTACAGGTTGTTACACGTCTGGAACCTGCAAGTCCGCGGTGTACAGGGTGTACAGGACTGAGCCAAGTACACTTCCTTGGGGAACTCTAGCTTCAACGCGGCGGATACTCGAGAGCTCGTCCCTCAGCTGGACCATGAAGCAGCGTCCTTCGAGGAAGGAGTGCAGCAAAACAAACTGCTCAGTAGGCAGCAGAGACTTCAGCTTAAAAAGCAGGCCGTCGTGCCAAACGCGATCGAACTCTTGAAGAACAATACTATGTTTTTATGTTATTGCATTGTGCATATAGGATGCTATGCTCTCCATATCAGAGACAAATAAACTTGGAAACCTGTCAGCAAATGTTAGATCTTTTTGTCGAAAATTTAAAATAAATAAATAAATAATATTTAGAGAAAATACTGTATCTTACAATGTACATTAGGGCGTACTTTTCTCCATACGATTTAAAAATAAAGAGATTCTTTGAGGCGCATAGCTCAAAAAACTCACAATATTTTATAGAAAATTTAACGAAAATCCAAAATCAGATATCTTAAGGTATAATGGTGCCGATGATGCTTAAAAGTTTTCAAATTCCCCGAAATTTATTTTTGAATTATCAATGTAGGCAGAGACCTTTTACCAAAATGTCGAAAAAATATTTAAAATATTTCACAAATTGTAGAGCTAGCAACACAATCGGAGGGCACCAACTTTGTGATTAGTTGCTTCCATGCAATATGTAGAAGGGCGTCCTGATGTGTCATTTAATCTGGGATCTGCCATGGATTTGGGAAAAACACTGTTCAACAATACACTTCCTTGCTTTTGCTGGTAACAAGCGGCTAACCAACTATATGACAGTGATGCACTTCTTGGAAAACGAACCAAAAATTATACTTTATGGAACATGGATTTATACCAGCAGTGGCGCCGTTTCGCCCTTGAAGCTCGCTTCGTTATTCACTTCAAGACCAAGCTAACTGCGTTTTGTAATTTTTGGGTGCCTACCGGTATCTTCAGGTATGAGCTGGTTTAGTATTTAAAAAGATGTCGGCCGTATATAAAACTTGAAGAAGTTTGCCTTGCCCACATGCACTTCTCTTTTCAGAAGTTAACAAATCTTCAAATTAAGAACATAATAACGAGGAAAGAACTGTCATTTCAACGTGCAACTATTTTAAGACGTTGGTTTGACGACCTGACGAAGTTTGAGAAACCATAAAGAATTTTATTTAAGTTTATTTTATTATACAATAAAACTATACTTATTATAAATTAAACCCTTATATAATTTTGTTTCATTTGTGTTTAATGACCAGCGATAAATTGATCTAGCTTAAGCTCTTAACCATAAAACAGCACTGCACGGAAGACTCCTATTAATAAAAGATTTTCTTAGACGAGGGCCGTTTTCACAAACCCAACCAGATAATTCTCTTTTAAATTCTCATAAAAGGTATAAAATTGCATGAGTATATGACTAAAGAAAGTTGTTTAGATTGCATATCTATTGGAATTTACAGAGAAAGATCGAAGCGTTTTACATTCGGAAGAATCATTAATTTGGTGTCCTCCCTTCACAATTTATAAAGTATCTGAATATTTTTTCAAACATTTTGGTAAAAGGTATCTGCCTACATTGATAATTCAAAAATAAATTACGGGGAAATTGGAATCTTTAAAGCCTCATCGGCACCATTAAACCTTAAGTTATCTGATTTTGGATTTTCGTTAAATTCTCTATAAAATATTCTGAATTTTTTGGGCTATGCGCCTCAAAGAACTAGAAAAAATAATTGTTTTTCATCCAAGGCAGGTAAGCTCTAATGTACATAGCTTACTCCATGTAAAAGATACTGTGGAGCAGGTTGGCGATCCAGTTAAAGGCTCTGCTTATGCATTTGAAAATTATTTGCAGCAATTAAAAAAATATGTCAGAAAGCCAACAAAAATTTTGGAGCAAATTCATCGGAGAATAGACGAAGAACAGTATTTACCCATCACACATACATTAGAAACCGAAAAGAAGAAAAATTATATTATACTTAAAGGGTGCACATTAATGCAGAAGGAACCTAACAGTTATTGTTATATTGAAGGAGATATTCCAATAGTAATTGTGTCAATTATGGACGATTCAGAGGAACAGTTTAGAGGAAGTCGATCAACCAGTTGATTTGCAAGGCAGTCCTGATCCCGTGTTTAAATGATTCAATTATAATGCCTTTACTTCATCATATTGACAATTAAGGGTATTGTCGTACTTTATTTTTTAAATACTAAATTATTTCTTATAACTAAAAACTCCAAGACACAACAACCGATTTATACACAATTGAAAAAAAATATGTCGAACAGCCCACAAAGAAAAATTAGACGACTGGACATTTTTAACACCGGTAAGCTAAAAAAATTATTTAAGTCCTCTGAAACAAATAATTATTATTAAGCTCTTAACTTTTAGAAGAAAACTCCAGCTGCAAGTGTGGTGATACCATTGAGCGCCTTGAGAAGATGATTTTCGAACTCACCGAACAAGTTCGTTTCTCACGGGATAAATTAATTTTTTATTATATAAGCTCAGCATATTGAAAACATTTTTTTATTTGCAGCCGAAACAAAAGTGGCCCTCGAAAATTGGATGTTATTGTTGAAGAAATTCAGACTTTAAGAGGTAAGAGTATGTTTTAATGATCCCTCAATAAAATAAGCATTAAGAAATGTATTTTTATATTTATTACATACACTTATATAAATCTTCTTCTTTCTTCTTTCTATATATATATAAAACAAAGTGGGGTTAGTTACACCACTTATAACTCAAGAACGGCTGGACGGATTTTCATGATTTATGATTTGTTTGATTTGTAGCGACTCCGCCTAACAGAATCGCTCATAAAAAGTATTTAAATAAATGGTTTAAACACCGGTAAATAGCAGTCTGTGACTGCCACTCGAATTGTTTGTTTTATTTGTTTTGTATGTTGTGTTTATTGCGTTTGTTTTGTTTGATTTGTTGGTAAAAATGCCGCGACCCAGAATGCAATTAGGATTCGCAACAACGCGAGTCAATTGATTAAAGAAAGACGACAAATTGCACGAGAGGAGCGCCGCGAAAGTTTGAGCAGATTTCGTGCTTCTCAATCGCAAGACCAAAGGCAGCCCGTGAAACGGCCCGGATGGAAATGAGAATTCAACGAGCTTTCGCAAAGATCAAGAACGAATTAATCTTCGACGCGCAAGAAGAAATGCTTCAAGTGTTGATTTGTATCGAGCGGTGTTTCTATACGATAGCACAATTGATTACAGCTCGAGTCCTGTCGTTAGCATTGGTCCAATAGACGTTGTTTGCGGGCATTGGGGCGCATTGAAGATTGCTGGAGAAACGCCTGGATTGTGTTGCCTCAATGGCAAAGTGAAATTACCATCATTGACACCGCCACCTGAGCCATTGCATTCATTGCTTCGTGGCGAAACTCCAGAGTCAGGACATTTTCTAGCGGTCACTCAAAAATACAACGGCTGTTTTCAAATGACTTCATTTGGGGCAAACATTTTCAAAGAACATTGATATAATCCGACAATCAAGATTCAAGGCCAGATTCACCATCGAATTGGATCATCACAACCTGTTGAAAATGCACAGCATAAATTTTTGCAAATATACTTCATGGAGGAACAACTTGATCGGCGTCAAGAGATCAACACAGCAGTTAAAAGAGTAATTCTTCATGATCTGCAGCAACTACTTCATGAACATCATTCAATGGTCAGGCTATTTAAGACTGCGTTGCCAAATGATGACTACAAAGTCGTGATTAGAGCGGATAAACGACCAGCTGGAACACACGAACGCAGCTTTAACGCTCCAACAATAGATGAAGTTGCAATCCTGATTGTTGGAGAAAACTTGGAAAGACGCGATAAATGCATGTTTATCTCATGGTCAACTGTACGTGGCATGTTCACGTGTCGGCAAACCCTCTGCTTTATTTTTTTTGCCCTGATAACAAAACTAAAAATGTTGTATATCACAAGGTTCTTCCGTAAGCGATCTGAATGATTAAAACATCGAAATAAATGTCGCTAACCGAGAGCTCTATGTGTGTATAAATACAGTCAAAATTGTTCTTTTAAATCTAATTTTTAATTATTTTGTTCACAAACGGATACAATAATAATCTTGATAACCAATGGCGGAATTTTATAAACCCTAAAATATGTTATGGGCGATTCAGTGGTTTTAGCCTATAACATGGATGGTGTTCAAGGGAAAGCCGCCTTAAAAAATGAAATACATTTTTTTGGTGCTATGATTGGTAGGTATTATAAAAATTTATTTAAAATTAATGGGCTTCTATAATTATTTTTTGAATCGATTGATCAATTTATTGAAAAATTAGTTTCACTGTGTTACATGAAAAAATTACATTGATAGCGACCAAAAAAATGGATTGAAAACGATGAATCTGTTCACAAAAGAATTCCCTGAAGCAAGGATTCGGAGTTATAGGACCTCAAAGTTGGAAAAAATATGTTTTTAGTCAGTTTTTAAAAAATGTAGGCTTGTGTTACTTTTTATATTTCGAAAGCGTATTTCCAATTAATTTTGGGATTTTTTACGGAGATATTAGCCAAAGACAAAGTGTTCATAGTTCACACATACATTCAAAGCTTTACTCACGAAATTGCATGTATATATACGGCATTTTTATACCCTGTTTCCATTGAAAATGGGAAAAGGGGGATCATGAAGTTGTGCGAATGTATGTAACAGGGAGAAGGAAACATTTCCGACCCCATAAAGTATATATATTCTTGATCAGCATGAACAGCCGAGTCGATATTGCCATGTCCGTCTGTCCGTCCGTCCGTCTGTCCGTCTGTCTGTCTGTATGAATGCGTCGATCTCAGAGACTATAAGAGATAGCACCCACAAATTTTCGCATGAAGGTAGATTTACGCTGTACGCAGATCAAGTTTGTTACAGATTTGGAAAATTCCACCCCGTCCCCTTTTTATCCCCAAAAAACCAAGCCCTCCTCTAGACATCGTAGACTTAAAAAACCGTCAGATCCTCAATTTTAGAGCCTCGTGGTATAGTATATATCAAGCTAGGCCTAATATCTATCTATTCTGAAATGAATCAGATTGGACAAAAAACACCGGAGTTATAAGCGGAACAGTTGAGCTGATAAGAGCACCCCCAGTTGTTGGTCAGGACTAGAAAAAAGTGTTGCCTACATTTAGGATGAAAATTTACCGGTTACATTCATCTTCATAAATTCAAAAACAAATAAATGAAAACTAATGAACATGGTATTGTGTGGTCGGGAAGCTCGACTGCAGCGCCCCTACTTGTTATGTATGTATATGTGAGTTTCGGATAGTCTGCCCTTTTCTAATATCTCGGTTTATAAAAGTCCAAAAATTAATTAAAAATACGAATTTAAGAAGCTTAAATGTTACTCATGACCACAAAAAAAGCTTTTTTCCAACTTTCAGGTCCTATATCTCCGAATCCTTGCTTCAGGGAATTTTTCTGTGACCAGATTTGTAATATGTGCATTGTAATCTATCAAATTGTTTGGTCCCCATCAATGTGTAACACAGTGTTATAGTCAATTTAATTAAAATTTATAATCTTTCTTATTCCCAGATGCAATAAATTCAGTCGGTGGAATTGGACCTGCTGAGGACCAATTAAGGAAGGCGTTTCTACTCCAGGAAAGAAAAATTGAATTTAACAGTGGTAGTTGTGATTATTTAATAACTTATAATGAGTGATTTTTCATACATAAGTACGCTTAGCATGGGTAGTCTTTTTACCGACCCTTACATGAGGTTTTAAGGAAGTACTCTTTTTAGGGACCCTTACTTTGGGTCATATGTAAGTAGTCCTATTTCACCAGTTCCCGGGTAAACGAGGTGGTGGCGATTGACCCTATTTGCGGACATTTCATACAAAATTGGAATTGAGAAAAAGCGTTGCTTAAGGTTAGTAAAGTAAGTAGGGGTGGTCTCCTGGTAACCGCTTATTTCACCAGCTTGGAACTAATGCCCAGTACTGCAGGGTAAGATTTCATGATTGACAGTGTCAAAAGCTTTACTGAAATCAGGAAGTGTTTAAAAAGTCACATCTCCGTTGTCCATTTGCCTTCTTATATCCTCCGTAATACTAACTATTGCCGTGGTGCAGCTTCTATGTCTCCTATATCCCGACTGCTTATTACCCAGCAATAAATTATTTGTCAGAAACATACTTATTTGTTGAGCCTTTATTTGTTCGAAAACTTTGGATAAAAACGGTATGATGGAAATCGGGTCTGTATTCGTTGTTTCCTTGCGGAATGGGTATAATTTTAGCACATGTGAGTAATAAAAGGCAATATTTGAGGAAGGATAATCTTCAGAAATTTTGGATTCAATCTATTCAGGCCCTCTGCATTTTACTTAATTTTAAGAACAGACTCAAGAACATCACACTGAGTCAAACACATAAAGCTAAAACTACTATCACAGTTATGACTAGGCATCAATTCAAGATATGGATTAGATGTAACTTCAGTTACTCCAGATTGCACAAATTTACAGTTTAGATCATTGATTTCAGCGTCAACTCTAATACTACTTTTTTGCTTTCCAATTCCAAGATTTCTAATTTTAATCCATTTATGTCTGGTAGTAATTGCACTTTCAAATTTTGACGAGTAATAGGAGCTCTTAGCAGTCCTTATCAGTTCATAAACTTATTTTCTTAAAATTTTGAAATGTTGATAATGTTGTGAAGTCCTATATATTTTCCATTTCTTGTATGCTGAATCTGTCAAGGAGATTTGCTTGGCAATATTATCATTAAACCACGGTTTTTGACTTAGTCTCAATACTTTCTTTTGAATGGATATAAATGCATCGTACAAATTTTTAATAAACAGTTGAAGTGTTTTCACCTGAGAATTCACATCGCTTGATCTGTATATTTCGTCCCAGCTATAATTTATAAATTCATCATGGAATAGCCTAATGTTAATATTTTTAAAGTCTCTATGCCATATGGTTTCGTCACTCTTATAAAGAAAATTAAGTCATGCTTTGAGAATACTGGTACTGCCACCTGATCATATAAAAGGATCTTGACTGTTTCATTTACAAAAAATACGCCCAGTAAAGTGTCAGAGGTGTTCGTGTAATGTGTTGGTATACTTGAGTTGACTAAATCCATACCCAACGAAGCCATGCCATCTGCTAAGATACGTTCAGTCAACATATAACTATTAATGTCACCAGCTATTATGTCAGTAAAGTCTAAAGGTAAGGTTGAAATAACATCAATTACTTCTATGTAGTCAGTATAACGATTTGGTCTATAGAGGCAGCCAATTAGCATTTTAATTTCATTATTAAGTCCCAATATCTGAATAAATAGATACTCAATAGCACTTTCAAGCGGGTGTTTACAGATGACTTTAGACTTTAGTTTTTTCCGAACATATATTGCAACACTCTCAGCATGGCCTACGCGATCAGATCTATATACATCGAAACCATCACATAAAATCAACTTATCACATAATTGGGGGACAAACCACGTTTCTAAAACACAGATAACATCTACATTTAACTTTACAAACAAATACCTAAATTCGTATGTTTTTTAAGCAGACTCTGTGAATGGATATGACAAATTCGGATGCCATTTCTTTGATTAACCAAAACATTGACCATGATATAACTCCACAACCTGAGTTATTCATATTATCAACCTCTTTTACAATTACAAAAAGCTGTCAGTAGCACACGCAATGTACATAAAACGAAAACATAGTAATTCCTAAAAAAATGATCATTATTAACCAATTCTTAAGAGTTAAATTGCCTTTAAATTTAGCTTAGCAATGCCTCTGTAATTTAATATATCCGACTTCCCTCCCCTTTTTATGGAGAGGAATAATATAAGATTCTTTCCAAAGAGATGGAAAGACAGACGAATTGAGTGATAGATTGAAAAGCTTAAGCAAAGGTTTACATAACGAACAAAAACACTTATTGAGCACACAGCTAGGAATGTTGACAGGCCCAGGAGAGAATGAAAATTTTAGTGATTTTAAAAATGAAAGTAGAGAAGTTTCGGAAATTTTGGGATCACATATAGAGTTGGAAGCAGTAATGTTATAAGGATAAGAAGTGTTCGCACATTGGACAGAGGAATTGATTGGAAGAAGTCAGCGAATAAATCAGCAGCTGTGGAATCATTGCTAGCCTTTTGGTTACCCAGAAATAAAGAGGATGGTCAAGAAGAAGATCTACGCTTAGAGTTCACAAAGCAATAGAATTGCTTTGGATCTTGTGCGAATCGAATTTTGCACCGAGCAAGATATTTGTTATAGCACTCAGGGTTAAAAAGTGTAAAGTTAGATTTTGATATTGAAAATGCATTTACAAAAATCAATCGCAGAACCAGTTCGTTTATAATTTTTAAAGCGTCTAGATTCGATATTTTTCAAATTAGATAGTCTAGGGCAGTACCAAGGGGAATTTAGTGATGCGGTTAGTGACGCTATTAGGAATGCATATATCTAAGAGAGAATTAAAAGACTCGTAGAAAAAGGTTACAGCAATATCTAAATCAACCGCATTATACAATGGAGAACAGTCTGTTGTACAAAAGAGTTGACTTAGCAAAGTGAAGTTTCCTTTACGGAAGCAACGACGAGGTATATTGGGGATTATGGAATTTGAAGGGGCAGGTCCAAATACTGAAAGCAAGACTTCAAATGTAGGATGGTAAGATTCTTCGGGGAGTGATAGAGGCGGAGACCTAGAGACACTGGCATTGCTGCTATCAGTGACAAAAATAAGATCTAACAATTTGTTTAAATTGTTTTGTACAGGATCAATTTGAAATAGAGACATGTCAAGCAGACAATCTAAAAAATCATGCTGTACTTATGGTACAAGGTAAGTCGACCCATTAGGATTTGACCATGTGATGTTTGTCAAGTTAAAATCACCTACAACAACCTATGAGTCAATGTCCCGTAATTGGTCTAAAACACCTTTAATGCAGGCTATATGGTGCATATAAATTTCAATATCGGACGAAGGTGGGATATAAGAACATGTTATAAATAAAGAAAATAATGGAAACGTTACCTTAGCGGCAACGATGTAATGGTCGCATACAACCATAGAATGAATTTCCGTTGTAATAAAATTTTGAATTCAAAATTTGCGCCTTACGAGATCAGCATTGAGACGATAAGCATCTCAAGGCTGTGTTGTTTTGCGATAAGAAGAGCTTCACCTTTTCACCCTGTGGTGAATAGAGACTCATCTTACCTCCCCGGGGTTACATACCATTGACTTTGCCCACCGTCAGTCTTTTCTGTTGGGAGGCCGTCAACTAATTCAGTTCATTGCTAAATATTCAAGTTCCTGGAATTATTATATCCACATGGGATTTCTAACTTGAATCGGAAAACTTAGTCCGAAAAATTCTAAGCCATCCTTGGCTAAAATTGCCCAAAACCAACGAAATACTACAGCTGCAACAGCTAAGAAGCTGCCAAGGTAACTATTCTGACATTTTGGAATTTTTGGACGAAGATCCAAAATAACGTGGAAATTATGCATTTTCTTTTAGTCAATTTCCCGTCTCCGGTACGTTTGTTGGTTTGGTCTAAATATTCCAACAGAAAAGAGGCAATATAATTTGAGACTCCATAGGCAGAACCGTCTATTTGAGTCTGATCCATGTCAAATGTGGCATCCACGCCGAGCAAGGTAATAACCAGACGATTTGCCATCGTTGGCTACCTACTTATGACCTTATGTTTTACAGCCATCAAGGTTGCAAAAGCCAGAAACCATCAGGAGTCTGAATTTTCATCAGCTTTCCCAGCAAAATACCCTATAACGCCAAAGGCGAAGGCATCGAACGAGCATCTGTAACCAGCAGCGGAAAGTGGGTGAAAAGTGCAAGTGAAAAGTGAGGCAAGATCGGCGAGAGAAATTTGGGCTCTAGTTTTATTGTACTAAGATAATTTTTGTGTGATCAAGCGGAAGGTACCGCCTGGCCAGTGAACAAAAGCAAAGCCCTCCTAGGGCCACCCAAAAGACTCCCAAAGCCCCCTCTCTCTCTGCTAGCCCAATGAGCATACGCTGTACGACAGCCAAAAGTGTCAAAAAACCCAGTTCTACAAATATACAAAATTCTACTCCCAAAAATATTGAAATGTGCAACAAAAATTAAACACAGAAAACCTGTAAGGCCAAATTCGATCAAATTAAATGTGCAAATGTTGAAGAAGTGAGAGCTAAAAAACATAGTTTGTCAAGCCATACGGCAATTCGATCATAATAGTCTCCTTTCAAGTATTCTTTATACCCGTTACTCGAAGAGTAAAAAGGGTATACTAAAGTCGTGCAAATGTATGTAACAGGCAGAAGGAAGCATCTCCGATATCATAAAGTATATATATTCTTCATCAGCATCAACAGCCGAGTCGATATAGCCATGTCCGTCTGTCCGTCTGGCAGTCTGTCCGTCTGTCCGTCTGTCTGTCCGTATGAACGCACAGATCTCAGAGATGGTAAGAGATAGAGGTTTGACATTTATGGGACATATAGTATGCTTCTTATGTCTGCAGGCAGATCAAGTTTATTTTCAATTTTGGTCACGCCCCTGCAATTTAGAAAAAACGTCATATCACCCACAGTTTTGAAGATAGATGGCTTTTTCCTTCTGGACATATTTAGTTATTAGGATAACTTATCGATCCGCCAAAGAAATGAAGAAGATCGGATAAACGGTTTTCGAGTTATGATCAAAAGACAAATTTTCTTGGTACAGAGTATGTTATAGTCGGGCTTGACCGACTTTCTTTCTTGTTTTAATTAATTCCAATGACAGGGGAGCGTAACTAAAAATAATTCTTTAGTTCTTTTGGGGTCTTTTGCAACATTTATATTAAAAGACCATGGTTGGGTGGGTATAGAACTGGGAGTGGCTATTAACACGTAAGTCCACCCCATTCCGTTTACAACGAAGAGTGTGCAATGTGTGTGTTAAATTTTAGATTGAAGAGTTGGATTGGCCCCTTTGACCAATTAACGCATTTGTGAATTTCGCGGGAAAGTTTTCCCCAGGATTGTAGTATCAGGAGGGACTCTATAATAAAAATTTGTATGGTAGTGATCATTTACGGCAGCAACAACCCCCCCCCCCATCCCGCTAGAGCTAGTAAGTAATGGGCCCCGCTCCGCTGTTTAGTTGATGATAAACTGGCTTACTTGAGATTGACAGGTTGACACAACTCAAGGATCTATAAAGATTGTCACTGCTCTCAAGATCGTACGTTTCAGATATATTCTGGATGCAACGCGAGTCAGGCAATTTATTACATATAGATTTTTGGCGTCCAACACGTGTGGCAAAGCTAAGTTTGGAAATCATTACGTTGCATAGGGAATTTGATTGCCCGAAAAGTGAAGACCACGAAACTTTTTATAGTTAGTGAAAAAAAAAAGATAGCAAATGTAATGGTTCCATAGTTTTGTTCATGTCCCAATTGATTTAAGTTGTAATTAAATACGAAGAAAATAGGTTATTCTTCTGGAATGATAAGTTTTAGCGTCTGCTGAACTAACGAAGAAATCTGTGAAATCTTTTAAATAAGTGGCCAAATAACAAAGCATAAGCTAAGTGAAGATTGAAATTGGATTAGGGGAAACCAAGTGCATAAATAAATTTCAGTG